>JALPQI010003297.1:0-88871 GCA_025490895.1 Thaumatotibia leucotreta
ACCTTGATTTAGTAAGTTATACTGAACAACTTTTTCTATGGGGTCAATAAAGAAATCTAAAAAAAAATTGTCTTTTTCATACTGTTTGACCGATCGATAACGACATTTTGTATGAAAGAGCAACAAATTTTTTGGATGTTTCTGGGTTAGATCCATAGTAAAAGTTGTTCAGTATAACCTACCAATAGGGATGATGACTGTAGTTAAAATAAATTATTTAACATAATGCACGACATATACACATAGAAATTATTACTAAGATCTAGATTGCAGTAATTTTTGTACAGAACTTCAATTTAATAAATTGAAAAGAACATAAAAGAGTAGGTCATTTGGCAGTACTCAAACGTGACGTCACTTTTGAGTATTTCATATAAAATTCGATACTATTCCATAGTGGGGATCGTTTTGACAGTTCGAAAAAAGATGCTGATTTGACTTGCCAGTCATCATGCCTATTCACCTTGAACGGGTTCAAGGTTTTCAGCGGATGGTGTAACACCGTAAATTATATTTTATTTTATTTATTTTTATTTTTACATATTTGGAGAACCAACGGCTAAAAAAACAATAATAAAATTTAAACTGGAAACAGGAAGCAATTATAGGAACTCACAGATAGTATATGTATTTATGTATCTATTTATATACCTATATTTAATCGTATTTTGTGTTGAGCTTACCGTGGGACTAAGTCGATTTGTGTAAGATGTCCCAAGATATTTATTATTATTTTTTTTTATGTTTTTTGAAGATGAACAATTATATATTATGATAATGAACACGCCTGTAATAGTACATTTCGATGCAACGCAAAAAACAAAAAATTTCGACGAGGGTGAAAGTTGGAGCCTGAATGAAACGAGGGCGACAATCACCCATTGTAGAACCGAAATATACACATTTGAGGCAGTTTTAGTACAACCTTCGAGAAATTGTGTTTTACATGAACAGTATGTCTTATAATTTTTTAAATAATACTAGAGGGTAGTTAAGACAGATTTACTCAGGTACTAAGGCGAACAAAATTAAAAAAATTGAGAGTATGTCGACACATAGGTACCCTCAATATCTTAAGATTTTATGTAAGTAAGGCGTTCTATGGGTACTCTTTAAGTAAATCAGTTTCTTTTAGATCGTATTTACTCTGACTAAACAATGAATATCTCAGTTTTGCAAAGGAATTGAACATAATGCCCACATAATGAAATGAAATAAATGTAAATACCTATTTAATGACACAACTTTCAGCTCTGTTGGTTTTTGGTCCACTCTCCATACAAATCTGCCCATGGCCCTTTACGCATGCGAAGCGTGCGCAAAGTTTACTTTTCCGTACTAGTTAGGAAATAGTACATTACGACACAAGTGCGAAAAACACGTTTATGCACGTGTCACGTACGACGTTTTTTAGTACAGATGGCCCTCCGAAGTTTCAAACCTGACGTAAAATGACACGCTTCTCGCACCA
The DNA here is from genome assembly GCA_025490895.1 of Thaumatotibia leucotreta. NCBI lineage: Eukaryota > Metazoa > Arthropoda > Insecta > Lepidoptera > Tortricidae > Thaumatotibia > Thaumatotibia leucotreta. The sequence goes on from JALPQI010003297.1 coordinate 1,472, forward strand.
TCTGTACTAAAAAAGAATTTCCGTGCCGATTACATTATACCTACCTTCTTTTTACCTAATCATTATTTTCTCTAATACTAAACGTAATGTTATTAATAAACGATACAATGATTATAACAAACAACATTTTTATTGATAAACTATCCGTCTACCTCTAGTCTTACCATTAAAACCTGTCACGATCAAAAACATTTTATGCCTTCATAACTTACTATTTTTGTATCTCATTTAGGTTACACACATAGACTAGTACATTACCTACGATACAAGTGCGAAAAACATGAAATCCGAAAAGAGTAGCGATGTTTTAAAACACGACCGAAGGGAGTATAAAAACGTCATACGGTACGAGACACGAGCAGAAAGGAAATTCGTAATTAACTCGTGTCGATTTATGCTCCTTTTACTGCCTTCGGTCGTGTTTTAAAACATCGCCACTTGTTTCTAATTTCACATTTTTCGCACTTGTGTCGTAATGTACTATTTTATACACTGTATTTGTACATTTAAAAAAACTTTTTTCGACGAGGGTGGAAGTTGAAGCCCAAGTGAAACGAGGCCGACAATCACCCGAGTTAAAAAGAAGTTTTTACACGTGTACCGAACGACTTTTTTCATAACAAGTGCCTTAAAAAGAGAAATTTACGCACTAGTTAGGAAATAGTAAATTTCTTAACTAATGCGGGGAAACTTTTTTTCGGCGAGGGTGAAAGTTGGAGCCCGAGTGAAACGAGGGCGACAATCACCCGAGTTAAAAAAAGTTTTTGCACGTGTAAGGGACGATTTTTTTCATAATAAGTGCGCCAAAAAGAGAAATTACCGCGCGCGACGCGTGCGCAAAGTTCGTTTTTGCGCACTAGTTAGGAAAAATAATATATAGTTTGGTTACATTAAGTCTATGGTATGTGTGCATGATAGTGGCTACAAAGCTATGCCGCGGACAGACAGATGGATAACCAGACATGGCAAAACTATAAGGGTAGGAACCCTTCTTGTATACTACGGAACCCTAATAAAAGAGGGACGGATGATAGTCTATTCGCGGCAACATACCTACTGACGCACCAATCATGTGCTATAAGTAGTACCGATTTCTAAGAATGAACATTTTGACAGTTTAGAAATGAGCCTTATATATATGACGTTAAGACTATCGGAAAAAATGGTGAGTCTGTCATATTAATAAGGATTAATCTATAACTGTCAAAAGTTCATTCTTAGAAATCGGCAACTATAAACCTACAAGCATATTGAGCGCGAGAGAGAAATGGTCAGTCTTACCGTCATATACATAGATCAAAACAATCTTAACTCAACATATGATTTTTTAGCTAAGGGTATATTTGAGATCTTCGAACTTTGTAGATCACGAATATGGGTTAGCTAAAAATTATTTTTTGAGTTAATACTGTTTTGATCTAAGTGTGATTAATAAGGAATTCTTAGAAATCGGCAACTATAAGCCGGCATGCATATAAGTGCTAGAGAGATGTCACTATTAAACGTCATCATGGACTTATAGTAGGGGTTTTATCTGCCATCCCGCTCCCTTGTCTTTGACATTGATAAGATAGTAATAATCATTCGATAAACGGAACACTCATTATTATCGCCCAAATCGTAGTTTCGAACGCGAGTGATGTGAAGTGGCCGTGAAAATGACATGGGATATACGATGATCCTATATGGCATGTAAGTTTTACCTTTTCAAAGCCAAGAACCACGAAAGGGCCCGTGTGTTGTCCTGCCTACCACGCAGCCACTAAAGTGGTCATCGAGTATGCTGTCAAAGTCTCTTTTGCTGACAGATAAGGTTTATTTTCGTTGTTCATTAGTAGAGATACTGGCGTGTATGTCACAATTTGACGCGAGAGAGAAGGCGTTGAAAAGGCGATCATATATAAAATGGACACCTAACGTCAGCCCAAACCAATTGAAAAAGCCCAAAAGGGTCAAACGCAAACCCATGTTCTGAGTCTTTCCGATGGACAATCTAAAAGTTAAGGCCTATAAAGCTTGATTTTCTTATTAAAGCCTTATCTTCATTAAGTCGTACTCCTTTTTCATTGCGTTGTATGATAAAAATCATTACTACCTATACACAGGCTGTTAAATATCGACTACAGAAAGAAAAAGTGCGTGTTCAGCTAAACTGTAGAGCCCCTCTTTCCTGTGGCCAATAGTAAGCAACTGGTAGCAGTGTAGTCGTGATTTTTATCATACAATTCAATAGGAAAGGAGTGCTTTTAAATGTCGAGTTTGGGTCAAACTCAAAATCATGTTATGAGTCTTTCCGGTGGACATTTGAAAAGTTAAGGGATATGAGAGTAATTTTTTTTATTAAACCCTTATCGTGCAATTTAGCCCGATATAGGTACTGACGAGCTACCACGATCTACTAAAGCCATTCAGTTTAGGACCTAATCTGAATCGCGATGTGTCAGTTCCATAGAATAACTGTCAAAAACTGAGAGGAACCTAAACTGAATCGCATTTAAGAGATCATGTTAGCCCGCTTGCTCTTCATCATCATCAGCCTATGATAGTTCACTGCTGGCCGTATGCCTCTCCTATTAACTATGCGTATAAACGCATTAGGAGGTAAATGCCCATAATCTCCACGCTGAGCAAGCGGATTGGCGATCGCAGTAATGTGATGATGACGCTGCTGCCCATCATCAATCTTTTATCAAATAGTGGTCAGTGACACTTCAATCCCTTAGTCGACTCTTACGACACCCGCAGGAGGAGTTGGGGTGGTGACAAATGTATTCTTACTGCCGTCACCACACTGCTGCGACGGCGCCTGCTCTTAACATCGCGCAATATGTCAACGCAACATCTTTGACAAATGCAAATGGAATAGGTATAGCCCATCAAAACTTTGATGGACCAATCACAACTTGAAATAAAATAGCGAATTGCTTCTTGTATAGCTACTGTTAAGTTTGTATTTCCACGAGGTCTCCCCATGACACCCAAACTTGCACTATTTTTTTTTCAAGACATCCAACCGAAAAACCTTCTCGGCTTAAGATTGGACTAGTGTCTAATTTCAACTCTAAAGTAAAGAGAAGAAGGTGCATAGCTTCCTGTTAAAGATCGGATCTCCAAAAACTCTCGAATAAATTCACTTTTTTTAAACGTTCGTAGCTCACGACTGATGCGGCTGAGCGGTTGCTGCATACTAGCGACAGGGGCGGGGTGAAAAGGCGTCATGCATAATGTAGCCAGTGGGGAAAAAATACTAATATTTTAGTAGTTATTGCGGTCATCCGATCTTATATTCGATCCGAACTTAGCCGGGTTTACCTTACTGTTCAATATTTTATGTAATTTACAAAATCACATTTTTAAATTTCTCCATTAACTTACGATTTGCATACCGAAGAACGAAAAATAACGAAAAAAGAACCGTTCTTTTTGCATGGATAAAGAACCGTTCTTTTTGTATGAAAAAAAGAACCGTTCTTTTTGTACGGAAAAAATAACGGTTCCGGTCCCTGCCCTCTATATGGCTATGCTTGTTTTATATAGTCAATCTGCCCACATTTCAGTGTACTATGGAACATTTTGACGTCGGCATGGGCGCTCCCATCGCAGTCCTGTCTGACGGGGACCATGACGGAGATCCAGTCCTGGGTCGACCACAAGGGCCGACTAAAACCCCAAGGTAACTTTAAAATCGCCCCTTTTTTCATACAAGGGCGTTTACCTACACAAACCGTTGTTGAAATCACCTTGTTATTTAATTCGGACAAATTGGGCTTGTTCTACTCAGGATCACGAGCTCTTTCGATTCTAATAAGAGAAAAAATGTCCCAAAATGTTTTTTCCATTACGATACCGTTGATTTTTCATAGATGTTCAAAGGCGGTAGCGTAATGGAAGGAATGAAAACTGTAAGAAAATTATGGGACATATTCTCTCTCCTAACAAAATCGAATGAGCTCGTGATTCTGAGTTGAATAAGCCTAAACTTGACCAAATTAAATAACAAGGTGATTTCAAAGACGGTTTGTGAAAACGCCCACAAACTCATTAACTTGCTTCCTCTCTGGAGGTCTACCATGATCTCTTAAATGCGATTCAGTTTAGGTTCTGCTTGTCACACACATCACGGTTCAGTTTAGGTCATAAATTGAATCGCATTAGTATATCGTGCTAGAATCTCAATATCTAGGGGAGCTCCCTAGATATTGAGATTTTAGCAATTTTTTTACAATAAAATCTTTTGTTGTGCCCATGTCATGTGCTAATTTTAAATGCGTTTTCATTATACATGCATAAAACAATTCTTTTTTAAACCCATAATGTCGTAACAGATGTGCTTACCATAGAAAAAATCAACTGCGAAAGACTCTGGTTGGGATTCGAACCCGCTTCCTCTGGATTGTCGGTCCAACGTGCTTCAAAGATAAAGATAAAGATAAAAATTCATTTATTCAAGTAGGATCGGGTGGATCGCTTTTGCATCGTCAATATTTCTACACTTGATAGTAAACATACACAATTATAATTATCAGAAATCAGAAATCAGAAGTTTTTTATTTGTCAGAACACAGTTATAAAAGATCTTATAAAATAAAACGTCCTTGCGTTCAACATGCATGCATACAAATAGTTGATTAATTGTTCTAGAAAAAGTATTGATAGATGTCATAAAAGCAATAAAATAATAATAAAAATCAGTAATTAACATGTCAGTACATTTTTATAATTTAAATATTCCCTTACACTGTAAAAACAATTATCCATCAGCCAATTCGTCAATTTATGTTTAAAGATATTCCCCGATAATGCCCGCAAATTGTTTGGTAAATTATTAAAAATAGATATACTGGCATTGAAAACATTTCTTTTGTATATGTCCTTGTGACTGGGTGGTTTGTACAGAAGGGACATAAGATGTGGTCTTGTCCGTCTCTCTATAACTTCACTCCGTAATTTGAAGTGTTCGGGATGTTCTTTGGCAAAAACACATATGTCCCTTATGTACAAACATGGTAGCGGCAAAACCTTAAGTTTTTTAAATAGAGGAACACAGCTATCATCCATCCAAGCATTGCTCATCGCCCTAATACACTTTTTTTGAATTTTAAAAATTCTATCAGACTCTACAGAGTTACCCTACAAGATCAAGCCATAACTGAGAACCGAAGACACATACCCATGATAGGCAGTTAGTGCAGCTTCTAAAGAAACCGTCTCTCTTAGTCTTTTAAGGGCAAACACAAAACGATTTAACTTATTTGCCATATATTCAACGTGGTCTTTCCAATTCAGATGTTCGTCTATAACGATGCCAAGAAATTTAATTGAATTTACTTCGTCAACTTTGTCATTATTATGATTAATTGTGATAGATATTTTATTTGAATTATATGAGTGAAATTGTATACATTTTGTTTTATTAATATTTATATGTAAATTATTGTTTTCCATCCATTGAATAATGTCATTTAGTCCTCCGTTAATATCACTCTCAAACATTTCTCTTCTTTTACACTTTACCACCAGAGTTGTGTCATCAGCAAACATAATGCTTTTGTGCGATGTGGCTTTAGGCAAATCGTTAATGTAAAGAAGGAAAAGTAAAGGCCCCAGAATACTTCCTTGTGGGACTCCAGTGTTAGTAGGCTTGAAATCTGACCTAAAAGCTTGCTTGAGCATTGATTTATTAAATTCAACTAATGACTTGATTTCTACACACTGCATCCGATCAGTCAAGTAACTCTTTATCCAATCTAATACCTTCCCTCTGATTCCATATATTTCCAGTTTGTGGAGAAGCTTACAGTGGTTGACGAAATCGAAAGCTTTGGACATATCAAGAAATATTGACACAATTGGAGTTCTATTATTAATGCTTTCAGTAATGAATTTCACTAGGTCAAAGCATGCTAATGCAGTTGACCGCCCGTTACGGAAGCCGTACTGCTGAGAACACAGAACACCATGTTTTGTTAGAAAATTATTTAGTCTTTTATATGCGACCTTTTCCAAAATTTTTGATAAAATTGGGACTAATACAATGGGTCTGTAATTATCGGTGTTCAATCTATCTCCTTTTTTGAACAACGGCTTAATAATACAATATTTTAATTCATGTGGGAATATTCCATCAGTGAAGGATAGGTTGATAATATAAGTTAGAGGTTCAGTTATGTATGGTGCACATTGTTTCAATATTCTTGTAGATATGTCATCGTAGCCACATGATTTGCTATTATTTAGCGACATTATAGTATTAATAATATTATTAAATTCATATACAGAGTTAACACAACAAAAACAAAAATAAAATATCACAATTACCCAATAAAAATTACATTGCCATATTATAAATAAAATTTGTCATTTAAATCTAAGAAAACATGCAAAAGTTTATTTTAATTTATTGTAATCATTTAATTTGGGCCAAGCAGTTTTATCACAGAGGTAGTCTTCTACAGTATAGTATCCCTTTTTCATTAGTGAGGTTTTCAAATATTTCTTTAATGCTGGAATTGACAAATTGAATACCTCTTCGGGCAATTTATTATAGAATAGGACACATTGCCCCATAAAGGATTTATATATTTTACGCACACGAAACTTCTGTATTGCAATTTTATGTTTGTGTCTAGGACCGGTCATTTTCACAAACGAATCTATGTGCTTAAGAACATAAATAATACACTCGTATATATACTGTGATGCAGTTGTCAGGATGTTTATTTCTTTAAAACGATCTCTTAGTGATTCTCGGTACTTCAGCTTATAAATAAACCGGATCGCTCTTTTTTGTAGAACAAATATTGTTTGTATATCCGCTGCTTTACCCCACAGCAAAATACCGTATGTCATTAAACTATGAAATTGACTAAAATATACAAAACGTGCAGTCTCCACGTCAGTCAACTCCCTTATTTTCCTAACTGCGAAGGCTGCCGAACTCAATTTGTTAGCCAATGAAGATATGTGATGGCTCCACTGCAATTTTGTGTCCAAAGTTAAACCCAAAAATATAGTCTTGTCCACAAGTTCCAAAGGCTCTCCGTTCAGATGAACACTTAGATTACTGACATGTTTAACGTTAGGCAATGAAAATCGCATGCACTTCGTTTTTTGGGAATTAAGTAGCAGATTGTTTTTTGTAAACCACTTTAAAACATTGGAAAGAATAGTATTGATGTTGTCGTAATCTATTGTAATTTACACCAGAATTGCAAATTACACCAGACGACCTTCCGTGAATCACAGCGAATTTAGTCAATGGTATTGAGAAACTAATCACTGGCGACATCTGTACTTAATGTTTCGAAGGTACTTAGAACCTTAAGCCACTCAAAGACGTGTGTCTACCACAATCGTCCGCAAACTCGGCAACTCTCCGTTGCGTTGAATTTGCTATGTTTTTATAATTAAACAAATTGATATTGGTGTTACTTTTTTACAATGCAGATAATCATATTATTATTATTTCTTACATAACTTACACAAAAAAAGGAAAACACGATTATTACATAGTAGTCACTACAAAGAATAATAATTTCAAAAAACATGTGTGAAATAAACTTTACTATTAGTCTGACTTTTAGAAATACCAGAGTCTATTAAGACCTGGTGGCCAAGCGGCTAAAGGTGCATGCAGACCAAAAGACCAAAAGAGTAGGGGGATAGAATAGCGAATGCTCTTTTGGTCTGCATGCACCTTTAGAGTTCAGACGATAAAGCTGAGTAGGTGGTTACTGGTTTCGAATCTCACCTCGGACGCTGGTCAAATAGGTTTTTATTATCAAGATAGAATCAGCTCCTGATGCTAATTCGAAAGAGGTCAAGCATGACCAGGGTGCTTAGACAAGTTGCCAATCGCTAACGCTTAATCGTCAATCGTAAACGAAAGGCAGCAAACTGTCTTTGTCCCACTAATATGACAGAGTGACAGAGAGGGAAAATTACGACACGCTACTACGCATTAGCGATTGGCAATTTGGCTAAGCTCTCTGGATGATCTCTCAATGCGATTCAGTTTATGTTTAGCTTGTCCGTTTTTACCGCATCGTGACGGCAAGAACACTTTTGTCACCACCCCTGCTTTACCCGCGGTTGTCGTAAGAGCCGACTAAAGCTAAACCAGCAGTGGACTGATGACGTGATATGAATTCCAGCGTCATCGTTCCTGGATGTATCTGAGTCCCCGCAGCCGGTAGCAGAGCTGCATAATGAGCTGAAACAGCAGACGAGGTCTAGCACCAGGATAAAGGTGCTGAGCATCGCCAGGTGCCGCCTTAGAGAGGTTCCGGAGGTAAGCCAGAATATCCTTTTTATTCCTTTTTTGTTACCAAAAATATACATGGTGTAAGTCTAATACGGGCGAAGCTCTTAACGGGTGTTAGTTTTCGACATAATAAGTACATTCAAATAACTTTTACTTAAAATTAGATCAACAAAAATTTCCACACAAAATAATTAGGCGCGCAATGTAGAGCAACATACGCGAGTTAAACACTGGTTGACAGCTAATTTCAGAAGCAGATAACATAACTGCCATATCAACAATAACAAATGTTCGTACCTACATTGCTGCTCCGATAATCCTAAAAAAAATCTGTGTAAGAGTAACTTTAAAAAAACCTTGTAATCCATGATTGCACTAATTAATCCCATGCCTGGTTTAATTGATCGCCCGTATTAGATTTACATAGCTCAGCATCATTGACTCTACAAGTCTACCAATTTGTGTCCATATCGAAGAGGTGTTCCAAATATACAAACTTTTTGAGGATTGATCACGATCAGCTACGCAGGCTGACAACCTTTTGTCTTAAAGGTCTCATAAAGATCTTTAGCATAGTGAGGTTCCGAAGGTATATCATAACCAGAACTGTGGGGGTTAAGAGAAAGAAGAGAATTGATCACGATCAGCTACGCAGGCTGACAACCTTTTGTCATAAAAGTCTTTAGCATAGTGAGATTCCGATCGTAACCAGAATCAGAACTGTGGGGGTTAAGAGAAAGAAGAGAAAACTGTAAAATCCAGCGTATTTGTTCCTGGATGTATCTGAGTCCCCGCAGCCGGTAGCAGAGCTGCATAATGAGCTGAAGCAGCAGACGAGGTCCAGCACCCGGATAAAGGTGCTGAGCATCGCCAGGTGCCGCCTTAGAGAGGTTCCGGAGGTAAGATAGAATATCCTTTTTATTCCTTTTTTGTTACCAAAAATATACATGGTGTAAGTCTAATACAAGCGAAGCTCTTAACGGGTGTTAGTTTACGACATAATAAGTACATTCAAATAACTTTTACTTAAAATTAGAGCAACAAAAAATTCCATACAAAATAATTCGGCGCGCAATGTAGAGCAACATACGCGAGTTAAACACTGGTTGACAGCTAATTTCAGAAGCAGATAACATAACTGCCATATCAACAATAACAAATGTTCGTACCTACATTGCTGCTCCGATAATCTTAAAAAAAATCTGTGTAAGAGTAACTTTAAAAAAACCTTGTAATCCATGATTGCACTAATTAATCCCATGCCTGGTTTAATTGATCGCCCGTATTAGATTTACACACTGTATAGGAATCTGGTAACAAAAAAGGAAACTTTCATACTAACTTTCTGGGACATTTTGGGAAATGTAGTGGATCTGGATAATTAAACGTAAGTTTACGCGATTAAGACCCGTTTGTCTTTAAAATATATCGAAGACGTGTTCCAAATATGCAAACTTTTTGAGATTTGATCAGCTACGCAGGCTGACAACCTTTTGTCATAAAAGTCTCGTAAAGGTCTTTAGCATAGTGAGGTTCTGGAGGTAAGCCAGTATATCATAACCAGAATCAGAACTGTGGGGGTTGAGAGAAAGAAGAGAAAACTGTAAATCCAGCGTCATCGTTCCTGGATGTATCTGAGTCCCAGCAGCCGGTAGCAGAGCTGCATAATGAGCTGAAGCAGCAGACGAGGTCCAGCACCCGGATAAAGGTGCTGAGCATCGCCAGGTGCCGTCTTAGAGAGGTTCCGGAGGTAAGCGAGGCTATCCCTTTTATTCCTTTTTTGTTACCAAAAATATGCATGGTGTAAGTCTAATACGGGCGAAGCTCTTAACGGGTGTTAGTTTACGACATAATAAGTACATTCAAATAACTTTTACTTAAAATTGGATCAACAAAAATTTCCACACAAAATAATTAGGCGCGCAATGTAGAGCAACATACGCGAGTTAAACACTGGTTGACAGCTAATTTCAGAAGCAGATAACATAACTGCCATATCAACAATAACAAATGTTCGTACCTACATTGCTGCTCCGATAATCTTAAAAAAAATCTGTGTAAGAGTAACTTTAAAAAAACCTTGTAATCCATGATTGCACTAATTAATCCCATGCCTGGTTTAATTGATCGCCCGTATTAGATTTACACACTGTATAGGAATCTGGTAACAAAAAAGGAAACTTTCATACTAACTTTCTGGGACATTTTGGGAAATGTAGTGGATCTGGATAATTAAACGTAAGTTTACGCGATTAAGACCCGTTTGTCTTTAAAATATATCGAAGACGTGTTCCAAATATGCAAACTTTTTGAGATTTGATCAGCTACGCAGGCTGACAACCTTTTGTCATAAAAGTCTCGTAAAGGTCTTTAGCATAGTGAGGTTCTGGAGGTAAGCCAGTATATCATAACCAGAATCAGAACTGTGGGGGTTAAGAGAAAAAAGAGAAAACTATAAAATCCAGCGTCTTCGTTCCTGGATGTATCCGAGTCCCCGCAGCCGGTAGCAGAGCTGCATAATGAGCTGAAGCAGCAGACGAGGTCCAGCACCCGGATAAAGGTGCTGAGCATCGCCAGGTGCCGGCTTAGAGAGGTTCCGGAGGTAATCCATAACATACCATAACCAAGCATCGCTACTACGATCTACTGAGCATTTCTCAAAAAGTTTGATCCATGCAATTCTGAACGCCACTCTGCGACCATATATAACATGGACGTCTAACGCCAGCTCAAAAATGCCTCCAGAAACAGTTGTTCAATTGTGCCAAGATGGGCAGGACACAGCGCTTTTCTTAACACCGCGCATATTACGGCGCAACATCTTTGACAAATGTTTATAGAATATAGCTAATCAAAATTTTGATGGACCAATCACAACTAATTTTAAATGGCGGTGTAAGTTTTTGTAGGTTGACATTGAAATTCATTGCCGTGATGCATTCAAAAGGGGGTGACATTTGTCAACTAAAATTCCGGACCGTTAATGAAAGGCAATTTAGTACGGCGTACGGCTTCCATGTTTTATTTGTTCGTAGACGCCACTGATATTGATAAAAATTGTCAAGTCAATGATGCTGAGCAAAATCCGCCACATTTCCCAAAATGTACCAGAAAGTTTGTATGGAAGTTTCCTTTTTATTACCAGATTCCTATACATTTTACAAAAAAGGAATCTGCTATACAAACATTTTGGGACATTTGAATTGAATGAAAATATCACACGTGTGACTGTCAGTGTTAGAGTGAGACTCAAAAAGTTGCCGAAAAAACCTCGCATGATTTATGCATGAGCCCTTATACTTATTTTATTATTCTCTATGCTATGGTCACCGCCTTCTTGAACAGCTTCATATAACCACCTTTTTTTCATCGACCTTGATGATTCGGCATCTCCTGTGGACCTCCTGGATCACTTTGGGAATCTATCTTCTAGATTCACGCTAAATCTATCTCTCTATTTCAGGTATTTTCGCTTAAAGACAACGACAAAAATCCCCTAGCTGACACCATCGAGTACCTAACACTGTATGGGAACCAGTTTGATGATCACCAGTCCACTGGAGATCGCTACGATAGCTTCATAAACGCGACCCAAGCCAGAACGCTTACGCATGGAATGGGGTACGATACTAGAGGTAACCTACCTTCCCCATAAATGACTTGGACGTAGTTTAGGAAAAAGGATCCAATCCACAAAAATCTGTCAACTAATTTTAAATCTTATGTCAAAAGGAATAGTGCATTACGAGTCGTAATTTACGACACAAGTGCGAAAAACATGAAATTCGAAACGAGTGGCGATGTTTTAAAATACGACCGATAGGGAGTGTTTTAAATCGACACGAGTTACGAATTTCATTTTTGCACGTGTCTCGTACGACGTTTTTTAGTACAGATGGCCCTTCGAAGTTTTGGACCTGACGTAAAATGACCTACTTCTCGCACTAGAGCCTAAAAAAGGCACCATCTGTGCTTACTAAAAAAGTCATTAATCTCAGTGACAAATTATGATGTTGGATCCTTTTTCTTAAAATACGTTTACTTGACATGAAGTCAGAATATTTTGTGCCCCACACGTCAACGTTGATATCAAGTGACAAAATTCAAAATAGAATGCAGCTTCATTTGAAAGTATAACGTTGATTGGTGTTGGTAGCACGCTATTTTTTTGACGTGCTGGCCAAAAGGTTAAAAACTTAAAATTAATTTCCGAGCAAAATCGGGAAAGCAGTAACTTTTTGGCCAGCCTGTATATCTTACTCTACTTTAAGTACATAAGCCATTAGTTAAGTTTTACTATATTCAAATGTGAAACAAAAAGATCTACCACGTGAATTTTCTAAATCTATATGTTTGACGGTAAAACATTACTTTCTGATTTTGAAATTTATCTTTAGAAATAGACTTCTATTTTGCAAATGTTGGCGTCACTTACGAATATTTTAATTCTAATACAAAATTTGAACTTATCTTGTAGGAAATGTAACTGATACGTGGCGCCTTTACTTAAGAATTTACAAGAAACTTTGTAAACAGCCAATTCTGACATGCATATTTAGGGGTAAGGTGGAATTATTTTTGCTGAATGCTAGGCTTCAGTAGGTCAATCAGAAGAAGGATGGCGTGGTGATCCAAATGTTAACTAGTTTGAGTCACGGTAGATGCACTGGATTTTTCATTTTTCCTTTATGCGTATATATTGATAAAATCCCTCCATTTTCTAAAATCACTATCTATTTTTAGCGGCAGCATCATGGCCCGGTGGTTTAATGGGTACCAAATTCAAAAACCTTCGTGAGTTGGACTTAAGAGCGTGCGCTATTACCACTCTAAGTGGAGGCATCTTCGATGGCATGCAAACTTTGGAGGCATTGTATCTCTCAGAGAACAATATACTCTATATCAACGCTAAAGCATTTGCAGGCCTTAAGAGCTTGGAACACTTAGACTTGAGCAGAAACTACAATTTCGACGAATCAGGAAATCAGAAGAGCATAATGCTAGAATCTATGGATGTTATGGAAGATTTGATAAATCTGGTGTCATTAGATTTGTCCTACACGCGTATGTCGCAAGCTAATTTGGTGATGTTCAATCATTTGGGGAAGAAATTTCAAAGACTGTCCATTTGCGAGACGGGGCTATCTCAGTTGAGAGATTATGTATTTGCGAATACTTCGCTTAGATATCTAGATATATCTGGAAATAATGGGATTTTAAATCGCTTCAGCGCATTAGCTGGCACAGAAAAGACACTAGAAGTGTTATATGCAGCTAAAATCGGCTTAACTAGTATTAACGCGCTTGAAAGATTTACACAGTTAGAGATCTTAAACTTACAGAGAAATGAGATTACTATATTCCCTTCTCCAATAGCTAAAACATTTAAAAACTTACAAATTTTAGACATGGAATATAACAGAATGGGCACATGGTTTGATCATAAGTTTAGACTCATGCCGAGCTTGAAATATCTATCATTACGGAAAAATAACATGAATATGATAAACGACAACATGATTAGAGATTTCAAGAACTTAGAATACCTTGGCTTTGGTGAAAATGTTGTGATTTGCAATTGTTACACGAGACAGCTTTTTGAATCAGCTGTTATAGCTGAAGAAGAAGTAGAAAAGCAAATAAGATTCAACACAATCCACACAAAGAGTGAAAACGAGAGTAGATTTAGTAGTTTCCACATAGGATTCTCAAATTATAATAATATAGTTAGTAAGAGAAGGAACGTCAGTGAAGTTTGTGGTGTAGATGAAAATTGTGACGCAAGACCTTACAATAAGAATACTACTGCAAACTTTTTGCTGTTTGATTACGATCCTGTGACGTATCAATGTATGCAGTTAGCTGAGGGTACTCGTGAGCCTTATTCAACGACGATAAGTTGCAATGCATCGCCTAGAGACATGGACTATGAGGAAGTCATCAGTGATAGCTGGAATAAGTTGTTGGCTTTGATCATCATTCCTGTGGTTCTGTTCCCGATGTTAGCGTTCGTATACATGTTCAGGAAGAACTTCAGATATTTCTGCATTACTGTCAGGAATTCTGCGCTCTTGAGCATGCTGAATAAGGATTCAGTTATTGATGGTGAGTTGACAAGATTTATAAGTAGTTTGTTGTCTAGTTTTTAAGTGACGTAGGTATATCAGACAGCAATTGTAAAGCAGTGTCGCTACACTCCGTTTGAACTTAGAGAACCCCTAGAACACACGAAGGTAATACTGCTGTGTTGCTTTATCGTGTGTCGCCGTTGTAGCCCCAGCCTTCCATCTCTTTCTTGGATCCGAAGGCTGTTTAAACCTCTGCCACGCTAGTGGCAGAGGTTTAAACATATGCTTCAAGAATAATGTAATTCTGGCTTATATCCTTCCTACGCACGCTGGTGAGCAAACATACGAATCGCATGACGATAAGTAGCTGGGCCATTTTATTTTTAAAGTTGTCTCCCCCTCTTTTTTGTAACATAAGTATTTTTTATACGATTTCTACTCGGAATTGTGAGGAGCTTTGAAAAAAATGGCCCAACTATGTTGTAGAGCTCCAAGGGAGACATAAAGCTTGTTGGCGATCATTGAATAATCACCAAATTCAATAAAATTTAAACCAACTTCAACCTATTTCTCTAAGATCCCATCACCAGACTCCAACTTGGTGCCAACGGGACTTACATAACACCGTATACGACGACGATTTAAAAACAACTGTTCCAGATTCTTGTAGATATCGAGTAAAATAAATATGAAAAAAAGAAACAGTCAAAATGAGAACCTCCTCCTTTTTTGTAGTCTGTTAAAATACACTCTACTCTCACTCTTTCACCGTTCAATACACTACTCTCAAATTTTCCCACACGTACTAAGAAATTCGGTAATACCTTCATATGCCGGACTATTAAAAAGTTGAATTCTTTACCGGCACATTTGTTTCCGCATATCTATAAGTTGGGACCCTTTAAACGAAGCGTGAAGAAGCATCTAGCGGGCCAGCAAGGCGGTGGCAACTAACAGGTTACTGATTGTCTCCTGTTCGTTTCCGCCGCGATTTGGGCTCTACTTTTCACTTGCGATCAGGTGGAGTGGAGCCACTTTATTGTGCCAACATAAAAAAAAGAGAATTTAATGTAATAAAGTGTACAAGAAGGGCCGATGTCTGCAATTCCAAAAACGTATCATTGTTCAAGATTCTCGCATCTTCAACTACGATGTCTTCGTGTCCTACTGCAACGACGACCGCGGCTGGATCCTCGACCAGCTCCTGCCACATTTGGAGACCAATTGTGGGGTCAGCGTGTGCCTCCACGAGAGAGATTTCCAGGTAATTTCATTTCTTGTTGCTTAAGGATTGGTTGTGAGAAAGCATGAGATTTAACTGTGTCAAGTTATACAGGGTTTTCCACGGGCCACTGAAAACCTTGAACGGGGTGATTTGGTAGGTTAAACTGAATAACTTTTACTATGGAGCTAACCCAGAAATCTCAAAAAAAAATTGCCTTTTTCATATAAAATGTCGTGATCAATCGGTCAAAATGTATGAAAAAGAGAAATTTTTTTTAGATTTCGTGATTGGCCCCATATTAAAAGTTGTTCAGTATAGCCTACTAAATCACCCCGTTCAAGGTTTTCAGTGGCTCGTGGAACACCCTGTATTGTCGGTGGTTGGCGGACGCGTTAGGACGCGTTCACATATAATGATACAGGAGGTTAAGAGGGTTGCCATCAATAAATTTATGTTACCAACCGTGACCTCACAAATGGCTCCAATGGAAGACCAGCGCTGGACTGTTTACAGGCCAGCAATATGCTGAATTGGAGACCATTTTGTAACATTCGTTTTTTCTATTTTTATATTCGTTTTTCGTTTGTATTTAATGTGTATATTATGTTGTGTCACAAATAAATGTTTTTTCTTTTCTTTTCTAGTATTCGAGTGTACATATAAAAAGCCGTTAATTAATTTACAATCACAGTATGTTCGGCACTAGGTTCACCATTAAACACCGATAGACGTCCACTATAATACTCGTAATATAATAATATTTTAGCCTATATAACGTCCCGCTGCTGGGCACAGGCCTCCTCTCATACATCGTCCATTAAATACAAAAGCGACACAACTCAAAAACCGTGAAAAATGATATTATTGCAAAAACGACATTATCAGCACTAATATTTTACGTGACACTAAGACACCTGTCGATTTGACGTTAGTAAGTATCAAAATTATGCAGGTGCCCTTTTTGCACTATCGCTCTTTCGAAACTTATTTCAGTGCTAAACTACCATTTTGTCAGTTGCGACTCGACTGTCGACCAAAACACACGACATTTTTGTGAAAAAGTGCCATGAAACGAAAAAATAAGTGATTACGTTAAAAAATATGTAAGCAAAGGTGCCATATTTATAGATGTGGCCGTTTTGAATAAAATAAATACGTAAATATTATGTTTCTTTATATAAAAAGGAGTCGCAAAACGGAATGTGGCAGCTTTAATTTTAAACTATCCTCTTAAATTTGATTTTTCATTAATCAAAACTGCCGTATTAGGATTTGCAACCTTTTTGAATTAAAAATATATTCGAATGCAACAATCACAGGAGCCATATTTATACATGATGCTGTTTTGAATAAAGTAAATATGTATGGCTTAGATTTCTTTATAAACAAAGGAGCCGCAATACGGAATGTTGAATTTCAAAAAACATTGTTGCATTTACAACCGTTTTTAATTCAGAATAATATTAAAATCCATAAATGTACCAGATTGAATAATTGAGTATCTCTTGCATGAAATCTTAAAAAATACAATACATCTTATAAAAACAGTAATTGTAAAACGTGGTACTTTGTATTGTGTTCGTTTTACTTAAAAGTATATTAGAGATTGTGTGGAAGATGACTGTGAATTTTGTGTACCTATAATTGCGACTACGAAGAAACAATAATGGCATAAACTTCGGATTATTAAGTATTTGTCATATTTTCCTATTATATTATTTGTATACAATACAAGTAAAACAAACAAAGATCTAACCCCGGTGTATGTTTTAACGAATCTAAAACCTTATATATTATTACTATTAGTAATATTTATTTTTTCACTTTTGAGACTGCCAACATAGCGATGATGACTGTATTTAAAATAAATTATTAGACATTATGCACGGCATCATACACGAATAAATTATTACTAAGATATAGACTACAGTCATTATTGTACAGAACTTTTATTTAATATAAGTGTAGTATACAAACGTGACGTTACTTTTGTGTATTTCATGTAAATCTTTCAAAAATCGAAAAAAGATGTTGACTTGACAGTCATCATGCCTATTGCTTCACTACATAGGTAGTACCCAAGTACTTTAGCGCTAAACTGTCATGTCGTCTAGAAAAAAAATTGTTACATTATTACTAATGATAAGTAGATTTTTAGGAAAGACTTATTATCTCTGCAATTAAATATTGAAAGATATACTTTTGTATCGGTAAAAAATAAGTTCTTGCATCAATTCTAATGAAAAACCTAGTAAACCGTCAAAACATATCAATTTGGATCATTTAGCATGGGATCATAGTAACCACCACACAAATACAATACACATAGAAAAAACAAATAACTAAAGATGTACTTAACCGATTTTTATTATTTACGTGCTTTTAGGTGGGCTATTTCCAGTTTATAGTAAAAATAAGTGGTATCAAAGTATTAATTCCATTCTCAACAATATAACTTTGATCGCGTTGTATTTATTTTATATTTATTAACTAAAAGTACCACATTTTTTTATATAGCAGGTTGATTCTTGAAGAAAACCGATAATTATATCTGAATTTTAAACTAGTACGTCCGTTAAATTCATCAAAATATGTAACCAAAGTTAAAATTAATCAAAGTAACCCCGGTTTACGGTACCTATAAACATGTTTTGACAATATGTAAGTAAAGAAACAGTAAGAAAAAGTTTTGTCTGGTTCAGTTTTGTTAAAAAAACAGTATTTCTATGTTTAAGACATGATTTTATGTATGATTTAAATGAAATAACTGCTTATTTTTTTGGATTTGTGGCCTTTCATGGAAAAAAAAATTCAGAGTTAATGTTATTTTTTTATGCAAAACGGACGTATACGCACATAAAAGCTTGCACAGCACATATTACTTTCGAATAACCAAACACATCAAAAGAGGGTTAAAATACCTACAAATTGATATACAACACATATAATATTAATGCTGTAAAAAATTTTTGTGAACAAAAAACGAATACAAAATCTTTAAACAGCTCCCCTGTAAAAAGTATTTTTTTGACATGTGTCGCTTTTGTATTTAATGGACGACATGTATGAGAGCGATTGGGCTATAGTCCCCACGCTGGCCCTAAGCGGGTTGGGAATTTCACATACACCTTTGAATTTCTTCGCGGATGTATGCAGGTTTCCTCACGATGTTTTCCTTCACCGAAAGCTAATGGTAAATATCATCTGATATTCCGTACATAAGTTTCGGAAAAACTCATTGGTACGAGCCAGGATTTGAACCCACGACCTCCGGATTGAAAGTCAAACGTCTAAACCACTGAGCCTGAGCTTTTTTAGACGTCCTCTGCTAGACATGATAGGACATTTTCATCTTCTGTTTTCAATGACTTTTGACAAGCTTCTTCATTCCTGGACCATACCCTGCACCTCTTCGTTAGTATTTTTCTCCGTCCTACTGATCTTTTCCAACCTCCACCTCACAAAAACTTGTAATCTTCCCCTGTTCCGTTGCCTCAGGGTTTAAAAAAGTTAATTTTTAGTACAGATGGTGCCTTTTTTCAGTGTGTCATTTTACGTCAGGTCCAAAACTTCGGAGGGCCATCTGCACTAAAAAACGTCGTACGAGACACGTGCAAAAACGAAATTCGTAACTCGTGTCGATTTAAAACACTCCCATATCGGTCGTGTTTTAAAACATCGCCAGGGCATTTCTCAGAGCGTAAACGGACATCTCATTCATCTGGTCCCGTTTTTTGGGAAGTGGCTGAATTATTTGAGGTTGGTTTTGGTTGTCTTATAGAGAAACGGGTGCTGTATCTGACGACCGAAAATGGTACCAAAAATGCAGCCACCTCTGAAAAACGTGACCAGATGAATGAGATGTCCGTTTACGCTCTGAAAAATTCCCGCCACTCGTTTCGGATTTCATATTTTTCGCACTTGTGTCGTAATGTACTATATTAATTAACAGGTGGGCCTATCAATCCTGGAGAACATAGTGTCCTGCATGGACCGGTCACGAAGCATCATGCTGGTCATCTCTAAAGAGTTCCTCCTTAGCCAGTGGTGCCAGTTTGAGATGCATTTAGCGCAGCACAGGTAACACTTAGATTTATTATTAACTAACTTATTTAAACAGTATAATTATAACGACATAAAGTATAGTTTCGCCAAACTTTAACGAGTTTGTTGGCGATAAAATTGAATCATTCTAAAATGACAGACATAAGACGACAGTCTAATAGACGCGATGCTTTTGTGTGTAAACAATAATGGGAAATCGAATTTGAACTATTGTGAGACATAATACCTATAACTACTTGAAAAAATACCTAGGCTCTCTAAAACATGTCGAGCGTAGTGATTAAATACACGTGAGTTTACCATTTAATTTGTATTTATATGAAAGGTCATGGCAATCAGATATCCAGACATATTTTCATAGAATGTTTTATTTTAGCAAATTATACTACTCAGGCGCGGACCCAAGGAGAGGGCAATGGGGGCACTTGCCTCCTCCTGACACTGGACCTAGGTATGCCTAGGTGCTGTTTTTTAACGATTGACAAAATAGGTTTCAGTATAAAGCACTATCATATCATAAGTCAATGCCCTCCCCCCCGAACAAAATACTGGATCCGCGCCTGTTAGGGCTCATGCATAAATCAAGCGAGGTTTTTTCGGCTTTTTTTTGACCCCATTGGTGATGTTTAGTGAGTTTCTTGGCTACCTAGCCCCCCCTAGCAGTCTCACGTGTATTTTTCTCATTCAATTCACAATAGTTCTTAGTTTGGTCTTCATAGAAAAATACACGTGAGGTCTCCTTGTAACCCTCCCCCCTCCCCTCCGCTAACGTGATCTTTCGTGATTTTTCTTGGGTCCCTCCCCCCCCTATAGGACCTCGCGTGATTTATGCACAAGCCCTTACTACTTTTGTCCCTTGGATGACATGCAAGAATAACAAAAAAAATTAATTGACCCATTTAATGTCTATCCTCAGATAAACTTACTAACTCTCTTCCCAGACTCCTAGAAACCCGCCGAGAGGATCTAATCCTAGTCCTCCTAGAAGAGATCCCACGCCGCCTCCGGCCAACAACGCTCCACTACCTGATGCTGACAAAGACGTACATAGTCTACCCTTCCGAAGCCGGGGTTAAAGCAAAGGAAGAGTTCTGGAGGAGGCTCGGGCGAAGCGTGATAGCGAGGAGGCCGGAGAATGAGAATGATTCACTTGCGTGAAAGAAACATTGCTAAAAGGTTCTTTAACTTTTTTATTTACTGTATCGATGAAAATACGGTTGATTGTAAATGGGTCAATCACTTTTTTTTGTTGTTATTCTGTCACATCACCCAGGGGACAAGAGTGGCCTAGTTTGTTAGACGA
The DNA here is from genome assembly GCA_025490895.1 of Thaumatotibia leucotreta. Lineage (NCBI taxonomy): Eukaryota > Metazoa > Arthropoda > Insecta > Lepidoptera > Tortricidae > Thaumatotibia > Thaumatotibia leucotreta. The sequence goes on from JALPQI010003297.1 coordinate 22,396, forward strand.
AAGTATCATGCACACTTTACTATCATGATGAGTGGATGACCCACCTTGGAAAGGCCACATAACTGTCAAAGAAATAAAAATTTTGTCAATTTGAATGCTGCTAAACTGTGATTTTAAGGGTGACCCAGGAGAACGTAACCATGGCAACGAGTGACATAAAAAAGTGATTGACCCAAATATCAAATAATATACAGGGCTACTTTTTCACCGGTACAATACATTTTACCATATCACTGGTATCGATAATAGATCACATTTATCGAATAAAATTAACACTTTTTTTTTAATTAATTTATCCTTCACGCAAATGTAACATAATGAGCGCATTACTTACAAGGCGTCAATGGTGCGGTATGAAGGCGACGGCAATTGGTGATCGAACCTGCCATGCCGCGCGCGATGTTATTTTAAGCAAACAGTTGACAGTTCGTGCGTTTTGCTAGTTATGCTCGTCGATGGATGCGTAATACGTCCACATTTCTTGTTAGATTTGCGGATATAGAACATTAGAATTTTAGTACTTTTGTTCAAAAGGAGTAAGTAGTAACAAAAAATGCTAGTATTTTGGACTACTATTACGTATATAAGGACTAAAGTTTTAAAATACGGGGCCCCCAAATATCCTTGACCAAAATCCTTATTTATGAGGCTTTATGACGTATTGTAGGGACGAACATTTGTTAATATTGATATGGTACTTGGTTATGTCATTTGCTTTTGAAATTAGCTGTCAACGAGCGTTTAATTCGAGTATTTTGCTCTACATTACGCGCCGAATTATTTCGTAAAATCTCTAATTTTAAGTAAAAGTTATTTAAATGTACTTATTATGTCCTAAACCAGCCCCGGTTAAGAGCTTCTTTCTTATTAGACTTACCCTGTATTCAAAAATTTCTATAGCTTCAATCTAAACTGTTTAAAGTTGAAAGTGATAACTGATAAAGTAGCTCGTAATTTTCGACTACCGAATTTTGTAAGCGCGTAGTTCAAAATGTGTTTTAAGTTACGCAACATAGACAAAATCTAGGTATATTTTGCATTACAGTTGTATGTAGGTACATAAATTGTTGAACTAGTCACAAGTGACAATTTAAGTGTTAAACTTGTTGACTATGAATATTGTGAATAATATGTTATACTATGTCCAACCAGTTTTTAGTACCGTAGTAGAAAAAACCGGCAAATTAAAATTTTCTATGGACATCCATCTCTTCCCGCCTACCTACACTTTGAATTTTTTTAATTTGCTGCCTTTTTCTATTAACAAGCTGGAACAGAGTATACTTAGTAATCTGTTGAATGTAAGTTTTATTTAATTTTAATCTAATAAATAAGATATTTTTAGATTTTGTTTTATTACCACAATACACACTGTCTTGTCCCCTGAAAAAGTAATGGAATAAAATATGGTCGAAAAATATTTAACATGTATTATTTTCTTGAAATTCATATAAGCTCTGAAATGGAATTCTAGATCAAAAATGTAAACAATCTATGACAATGACATGACATTACAAAGTCCATGTTAAAGTGACATTCCAGGGGTATAAAACGTTTTCGAGTCAAATGCGACGTTAATTTACAAAGGTGTTAAAAACTACATTCGATATAAAGTCAAAGTCAAAGTCAAATAATTCTTTATTCAAATTGGAATAGCAACAAACTCTTTTGAATCGTCTAGGTATTGAAACTACTTCCGGTTCGAACCCTACACCGTTGACCCAAGAAGAACCGGTAAGAAACTTGGCGGGAATTATTTTTTCAATCAATCATGGTACATCTTACAACTAACATGCATTAAAAAAAAAACATAAATTGATTTTAAATAAATTGAAATAGAATAATAATAACAAGAGATGTAAAGTCTCTAAAAAGTCAGAACATGTATAAGTAGTTTTTAACACCGTTGTAAATTAACGTCGCATTTTGAGATTGAATTTTTTTTTCATTTTATTTATATCTACACTTACAACTATCCAAATAGGTACTAAACCTAAGACAATGTTTTATGTGTAGATGTAGATACGCAAAAGTCAAAGTATGTTCGATACACAAAGTATCACAATCGTTAACATATTTTTGGATATGACAATAACAAAACATACGGTTCCTGATTACCAAAATAAAACCTAGAAAATTTGCTAGAATGACGTAAATAATCAACATAATCAATGTTTGAAGACGAATGTCGTGTTACTTTAATCTTTAGGATAGTCGGGGAACGAATTCCAGTCTTCATCTATAGTTACGATCGAATCCATTTCGATTGAAATATGAAAATGATTAATTTGTATGTAAAAATACTAAAATCTGTATTTATGTACTTTGTAATTCTAAATTTTAGGAGTTTTTATGAATTCATAAAACAGTCATTTGGACCACCCTCTTGTTTTGATTTTTGAAGTACATAGTTATAAATGCGAACCCTCTTAAATGGTTTCTTAGTGTAGTGACCATATTAAATTACGAATAAACTAGTTATTGCTATAACTGCGAACCAAATGTTAACGATTTCTTATAATTGCCAGTAGTATAAATTAAACACCTCACATTTTATTAAAATTAGCGAAATATATCATTAGAAAATTACATATGTCGCTTAATGTTTTGTATTAAATTTTTGTAAAATATTTGTAAATTCTATATATCGTCAGTGACTGTAAATACGCATTTTTTATAAGTATTTTAATGATTTTAGATTACCCACTTCCCGTGATTATTTTTTTGTGGTGGTATCCCATTTGTTTACATTTTTGATCTCCAATTCGATTTCACATCTTAGTCAAATATAACCTTGTTAGTCTCTTTTTTAATGTTTAGTAAACCGTCATCAAAATACAAATAAGAAACATTATATTGTAATATCCAGTCACCGGCAATAATATTGAAATAGCGCTATGTAGGTCGCAAAAATATCTGACAGAATCTTATTTTTACTGAAATTTCTTACTGACATATTAAAAGCGTGTCATATACACCGTAAGCTGTTTAAACCCGACCGATTTTAACAGTGTAATCCTGATCAAATTTAGAAACTATAATGTCGTATAAACTTTTCTGGATATCGTCTACGTCACCTCACGTGTACTTTTCAACGATGAACAAACTAAGAAATATTGTAAATTTCGGCAGGCGAACGTAAAAAGTTGAATGAGAAAAATACACGTAAGAGTGCTAGGGGGGAGGGGGGGGGGTTGTGGCCGCCAAGAAACTCACCAAACATCACCAGGGGGAGGGGGAGGTCAAAAAGTAGCCGAAAAAATCTCGCATGATTTATGCATGAGCCCTTATTAGAAATGAAAAAAAAACATTATTTCCTAATTGCCAATCAGTATAAAAGGTCTTTTCAACGGCGTTGGTGCCATTATGCGGAATAGTGTCACTAACCTCATTAATAGATGTCAAAAAGTGAGAAATAATACCCTTAAAAATTTAAGTTTTCGTAAAAAAATAAACTTTAACACTCATTGTAAGTGCTAGTTCTATGAATAACATTTACTTATTATGTGTAAAATACATAAAAAAAAGGCAAAAGTCATAAATTTTTTTGTTTGTTTTTACATCAAAAATGAGTGGTTAAAATCTTTTGGGTTTAAACAGCCCACGGTGTATACATAGCGCGAAATACTATTGACGGCGATTGTAGCCAACATTTTCATCATCGGGCTAGAAGGTTTGCCCTTCGTTCAGATAAAAAAATCATGGATAAAAAATATGTTGTGTATAGTTCGTGTTCTATAATTGTATAACTTTTACCTTTTGTCTTTATTTTCTTTTACTATTTTTTTTCTCTCTGTGTTGTGTGTTATCAATCGTGGCATCACCAAATGGGCCCTACGGAAGACCAGCGCTGGCTTTCGGGCTAGCACTACGCTGACTCGCTGAGTTGGGTCCATTTCGTGATGCACCAACTATTCTTTGTTAATTATTATTATTACTTTGTGAGTTTACTTACATGTAGATAGTTTGACGTCGTTCCTGAGACGTTTGGGCTGCGGCGGCACGATCAGCAGATCCAAGTTCAGTGTGCCTCCGCATATCCTGCCACGAAACCAAACATACTATTAGTATTTATCATCATATTCATCACATCATCACGGCTGATGATATGATGCCAGCATTCCGTAGCGTGGAAACCTCGAGCTGCCGGGGGGTATTATCATCATCATCATCATCATATCAGCCGAAAGACGTCCACTGCTGAACATAGGCCTCCCCCAAAGATTGCCACAATGACCGGCCCTGCGCCACCCGCATCCAGCGGACTCCTGCGACCTTCACCAGGTCATCAGTCCACCTTGTGGGGGGCCTACCCACGCTACGCCTTCCGGTACGTGGCCGCCACTCAAGAACCTTCCCGCCCCAACGGCTATCGGTTCTACGCGCAATGTGCCCCGCCCACTGCCACTTCAGTTTAGCGATTCGGAGAGCTATTTCGGTTACTTTAGTTCTGCTACGGATGGTCTCATTTTTAATCCGATCACGCAGAGAGGACGGACGGTATTATGGACAGAGGGGGGTATTATGGTATAAAACAAATGCGATCTCATGGCACCCCCACTAACGGCAAAGTGGGTGACTCCGCAGGGGTTTTTAGAGGATATTCTCTGTGTGAGTAACTCCCACATACCACTTCCATATGGGCCATAGTACTCATTAAGCCCGGGAGTGGATGCGTAAAAGCAATCTCCCCTGCGAAAACAAAAAAAAACCGTCCAAGTCCGATTCGGACTCGCGCGCGAAAGGTTCCGTACCATTATCAATTTATCATTAAAAAAATACAGTTAAATCAACCTACCTCAAAAACTATAAGAGATAATTTAGTCAAAGCAAAAATCGTTGATAGAGTTTATTAATGTGCATAACATATATTTTTTTTTAGAATTTTATATTGCGTAGTTTAAAAAATAGAGGGGGACACATTTTTCAGACTTTGAGAGCTGATATCTCGAAAACGATTTGCTTAAATAAAAATGAGATTCATAAACCTACATATCATTTTCAAAGACCTTTCTATTAATACCCCACACGCTTATATACAACTACATTTTTTTTCTATCCCTCAGTTACATGTATGGAGGGCCCCCACACCAATGGTTTTTTTTACAATATAGTATCATAATTTTGTAGCGGTCCATAAAACACATATCCTTACCAAATTTCATCACTGTAGCATTTATAGTTTACGAGTAAATCGGCTGTGACAGACAGACAGACGGACAGACGGACATGACGAATCTATAAGGGTTCCGTTTTTGCCATTTTGGCTACGGAACCCTAAAAAGCCACTGCTGGACATATGTCTCTACTAATACTTATGCGCATGGGGAGAGCCGTATTAAATAGGCGCGGGGCCCGTAACACATTTTATAGCGGGGCCCCTTGTTTCTTATATTCTTTTAGTTACAAGTATTTAAAAAATACTATTGAAAAAGGCCCCTTTTTTAGTGGAATGTTCAGCCACGTTGAATTTAGTTTTGTTCTATTTTGACAGATTTTTACTACCAGGGATTTTTTAGAATTGTACGGGGCCCATCTGTTTGTGGGGACCGTAGCATATGGTACTTTTGCTGTTAAATTAACTTTTTTGTTTAATATATTGATTTTAACTTTCACGATTATCACTCATATTTTAAAGACAAACGGGTCTTAATCGCGTAAACTTACGTTTAATTATATCCTGACGTTTCGGGCATGACGTTACACCCGTGGTCGCAGGCAGACTGTTTTTTGTTTAATATTGCTATGGTTACGGTCACCTAAGTCACGCTGGTTTTACGCAAAATTATGCTACTTAAGCTATGGAAACATACATTGTTCTGGTGTAAATAACCCGTTTCCGTAATGGGCCACCTACAAACATGGACTACATGTATGACATGTATGTTTGCATAAGTAACATAATTTAAAAAAAAAGCGTGACTCAGGTGACCATAACCATGGCAATAACAGACAAAAAAAGTTGATTCACTCGTATTTACTATAAATAATTTGCCGATATTTTTGCTACTACTAAACTTTGTCTGCTAGATTATACTTTCTCGTAAGTATTAATCATTTAGCGTATACTTTACCTGTATTTACGTAGATGGACCTCGCCCGTTCTGGTGTGAGTCAGACATTTCTTCAGGTACTTTTGAAATGCCGTCTCTAAAACATGAAAAAAACTGAATATTAAAACCTAGGTATCAGTCCTTCATATTTATCGTTAAGATTAGATGAAAATATTATAATAACCAGGATTTGTTTAAATAATTAATATATTGGGTGCACGGCTCCGACAAAGTGAGAACTATTCCCAAACACACTGAAATTTACATTCGCATTGTGTAAGTATAAAGTTATAAGTATTATAAATATTAGATGACATATACCAAAGAAAAACGACCAAGTATACTATAGTCTGTGGTGGGATTCGAACCGACGTCCTCAGCTGTCGTGACTGATGCCTAAACCACTCGGCCCCCAGTCTCGGCGGATACCGGTCGAATTTCGTGGGTACATTTGTAATCTCCTTTAAGGTACACAACACTTTAATGTTGACTAAGATTGCAAGAAAATTACCGCTGGTCATACTTCTAAACATAGCTTGTTGTCATAAAAAATCTATGAATGTAGAAATATTCGCTATTTAAAATAAGACAAAGTATCTTTTTACCAAAATAATACATAAAAATTTTTTAGAATATTTTTCCTTCACGCCCCATAGTCTTGGGACACTCGGTATACTATGGAAGATATTTTTTTCTTTGGTATGTAACATCTAAAATTTATGGATATAATTAAATTTACCGTATGTAGTAGTGTGACTACTTAAAAAAACACAAGTAAAAATATTTACTAAAGTAATTTCAAGTGCTCTACAGGGGAATCAAGTTTTTTCTATCTGTTATTGCCATGGTTACGGTCGCCTGAGTCACGCTGGTCTTATGCAAAATTATGCTACTTAAAAACATATTGCGAAATTACAAATCAAATTATTTATTAACTAAATATTTTGATTTGTACTTTTTTTTATTTTTCCCCAGTAGTCACACTACTTAATACTATAAAAATTATAAATATTAGATGTCATATACTAAAGAAAAATGACCAAGATCACCTAATGTCCGAGGTGGGGATCGAACCCACGTACTCAGCTTTCGCGGCTGATGCCTGTACCCTTCGGCTTTTTCTTTGGTATATGACATCTAATATTTATAATATGCTACTTAAATTATGCAAGCATGCCTGTAGTACATGTCTGTAGGCGGCCCATTAGAAAAAGGGCTTAATAACACCAGAAAAGTGTATCCTTGCATAGTTTAAGTAGCATCATTTAGCATAAAACGAGCGTGACTCAGGCGACCGTAACCATGGCAATAACAGACAGAAAAAAGTTGATTCACCCACAGAAACTTGTGTTTTGATTTATTTGAAATAAAATTATAGTCACCATGATTTTCGCCGATCAAAGTCCTAGGGTCCGCCATAAAAGGGGGTTCCGCCATGTTTAATCTATCCAGTTCGTCTTTCTCTTTCTCATTCTTTGTATACCTGATAAATATTAATTTGATTAATATTTATACTATACACCTTTTATTCTTTGTTGAAAAGAAAAAAGAAACGACTACATTTGTATACTATTAGTCAGTAAAAAAAAACAAAAAAAGTGTAAACATGGCTGACTTTTACTAAGGTCAGTGTGGGTAAGTCCGGCATATTTTATTTGTGAGGAAAATCCGTCATAAATAAGCGTCTTATATTGTTAAGTTAGGGGTGGAAATCAGTTGGTAGACGGACTTTCCTGATAGACGGCTTTACCCGCATTGACCTTATGCGTTACGGTTAAATACAGTTTTAATAAAAATATAGTTTCTCTTAAAATAGACGGAGTACGGCAAACTTCATACGACATTTTTAACTTCAAAGGACTATGCGTCAAAATGGACTAAAAACTAGCGTTGAAAATTTCCGGATTAAATCCCGTTTCATTCCAAACAGCTTGTTTTTTCCGGATATTTTCGAAAAATTAATGAAGTTTTCGAATTTAATTTTCATCTCTAAACTTATGTGAATTAGGTCTAATTTTCACTTATACCAGGAGAATGCGATGTCACAGAGGAAAAGTCAATTGAAATAGATGGAAAGGAGTGACAGTGGCAGTGGCATTGATTATTTCTGTAAAAACCCGAAAAAAACGAAATTTTCATACATTCCCGAATAAAACATTTGATTTTTTCCGACATTTTCAACGCTACCAAAAACCCACAGAGCTGGGAGTAGTGTAATTGAAAAGATCTGCTTATGTACTTTATTTCATTCTACAGGTGCAAAGTTGAATTCCATTTGATAATTTTAAATAAGTATGGCGTTCTGCGGGTACTCTCTAAGCAAATCAACGTCGTCCACACACTGCCTACCCTGAGGACTAAGATGGATTGCCTCTATCTATGCCACTAGTTACACCGGCTATCTTACCCCCAAACCGAAACACAGCAGTGCAAACACTGCTATTTAGCGGCAGGTTAACGGGTAAGACGGTGGTAGCTATCCGGGCGGATCCTGCACGAGGTCCTACCACCAGCTAAATTGTATAGTCAACTTACTGGTTGGCCTTCAAGAAGGCTTCCATTTCCTTGATCTTCAAGGCCACGTCCTTATAGAAGGCCACCCTGACGGCGTCCTGTTCCACTTTTATCTGCTGCATTTCCACGTGCTCCTTCACCATGAACACGAATAGGTCTGCAGACAGTAAATAAGGAAAATTCTGAATTTGGTTTAGCCATAAACAAGGATCGTACAAACGCCCGTCATTTTGAAAACATAACCCTGTTCCGTACAGTAGAGACTTCCTTATCTTATGTTATTTAATATTATGTTTTTTTTAAATAACACAAAGTATCTATTAAGGAGACTCCAACTCTTTCTTATTTGTACAAGTTGTACATATCATGATCATACATCGGGGTTTTCGGAGCGGGAACGTTTGACATTAGCCAAAGAGTAGGTATTTACTTAAAAACAGATCGTACCCTAGTAGGTTTCTACCGAATGAATAATTGATTGAAAAATAAATAAAGATTAATCATACATATAGGTACATATTTTATATTGGTCATTCATTATCAACCTCTTCAGTTAAGTCTATTCATTTATAAAAAAAAGCTTCATAGATATCGTCAAGATTGACATTGTATTAGACACCTATTGTCAACCGTTACCCTTGCTTGTCTAGTAGATAAACTTATATGCAATTGTATTTTAAAAACTGTAAATAATCAGTCAACACAAATATGCCTCCGAAAAAAAAAACTCGTTACGAGTTTATGCGTTCGTGGATAGAAAATAATCCAGAGATAGAGGTTCGAGATTCTTTATTATTTTGCACCAAGCGCAATGTGAGCTTCGCTCAAACGAAATCTAGTGTAACGCGACATGTCGCATCTAATAAACATACAGGTATGAAACATGATTTCAATAGTGAGCTCTTGAAATTTGTTGTGGGCTGTTATATATCATGGACGCAGGTAAACAATCCGATATTTAAAGATTTTATCGAAAATTGTGTTACCGGTGAATTTGGAAAAACTGCAAAAGTTCCTTCGGAATGTCAACTGCGACGGGAATATTTAAATAAAGCTTACGATGAAAAAATTAATAAACTCCATAGTAATTTGTCACTAGTATCTGAGAGTAAGCGCTATTCTTAGAATAAAAGTGTGGTAAACTCGAGCCTTAGAGATTTTGCACCTTGATCCGATTCACCCGCTGATCCGATTTACCCCGGTCTACCCTAATTAATGTTTATTTCGTTATCAATCAAAGAGAGGTTTTTTGTTTATTGTTTAATGTTCAAGTTTATTTAAGTTTCTTTTTAACCGCCTAAAGAGTATTATGGTATGCAAATCGGTAGATTTTATCTTGTTTAATTATTAAGAAATAAAAACTTTTAAGCTGGATCTCATTTAACCATGTTGTTTGAATTAAATGATATCCGTATAGTATCTTAACTTCATCAAGTTCGTTAAAAATAACATTTTGTTAAAGAAACAATAGTCATTTACTCTAAATATGTTTATCACGAAATAGGGGCCGCAAGTTCACGAAATTAGGAGCAGTGCCGAATTTTATCACGAAATAGGCAGCAAATAAGACGTTCACAATTAAATTAATATATAAAAAAGTTTGACCAAAATCTATAAAATGTATGCATGAACTAACTGTCAAAGAATCAATATAACATACTCAAAAGCTTTTGTAGTGGTATTTTGCTAAGATTTTTATTTAAAAATACACAAAGTCTCGAGACCCTTAACATACCGTAATAGGGGACATTTACCTTATTCAATTTACAGCAGGTAATTAATTAAAGTTATTTTAATTGTTACCTTATAATATAAGACTTTTACGGAAATTAAAATAAAACTTTGTCACAGATTGTATACAACTCACAGAGAGGTAGTTATTCATTAGGCATAATAAGATATTTTCTTAGACTAACATATCTGTTTATCTCTACTCTTTCTCAAATCATTCCCGCTCCGAAAACCCCGATGTATGATCATGATTGTGACCAATAAAAGATTTAAGTAAAATTAATTAATATACGAGAAAAACATAATCACACTAAATACATCGAAAAGTCTAAATCCTTTATTGGTCACAAATTCACAATCATGGTGTGTATAGGTACAAGTAAATAGGTGTTACGATATCCTAAATATATACTATGTGATGTGTTATTAAAAAAATATCTAATAAAATAAAATAAGTTAACATCAAAAGATAAGGAAGTCTCTACTGTACGGAACAGGGTTATGTTTACAAAATGACGGGCGTTTGTCCGGTCCTTGGCCATAAAGTAAATATACATAGAGTATTCGTCCCGTACAACTCTCGATTATTTCGGAAAAAAGGTAACAGATGGCGCCGCGAGCACCGCTGGCGCATAAACGATGGCGTTATGAAATAGCAAAGGGCATAAACAGGCAGGTTAATGAAAAAAATATTTCATAAGAATATTGCTCGTATTGTATTATAGAGACACTTAGTCTAATCTAAAGACATAAAAATTGTGCCAAGCGAGATATGCACGCCTTCAACTTCTCGATGCACAAATGGGAAGAGCTTGCCGAGGACAGAGATAAATGGCGCAAACTGGTATTAGACGGGGGGTAAAATCCATGACGATGTTTGGTTTAAGACACTCGCTAGTAAGCGCGCCAAGCGTCATCAGCGCGGCACCGGTTCGCCACAGGCCCACTACATCTGTCAGAGTTGTGGTCGTGTTTGTCGCTCCCGTATTGGCCTATACAGCCATGAGAAACGCTGTCTCCCCTCCTAACACTGCATGGTCTGATATAATACTTTCAAGGCAAAATGATGATGATGATGATGAGTCTAATCTACTATTTTATATATACCTACAAATAAACACTTTGACTTTGACTTTTTATAGATTATCTGCTAAGTATAATTTTACAAAATTATTAATATTTTTGTAAATTAATAATTTCAATATAAATAAATTTTTGCCGTGTGTGCCATCTAATATGACATTTACATACGCTATAACGCGCATGTGCTGCACCCTCATCTGGTGTGCCTTTGCATTTAATTCGAAACTTCAATAACAATGAGAGGAGTCCTAAAATGGGACTTTAGGAACTTGAGTCATTTATAACAGTAATTTCCAGCAAAGGATGTCTATCGGCTGATAATGAGGACAATATTTTTTATGTAATAGGAGGCAAGCGAACAGACGTATCGCCTGATGGTTAACAATCACCGTCGCCCATGGACACCCGCAACACCCGTGATATTACAAGTGCGTTGCCGACCTTTAAGATGGGAATACGCTATTTTCCTGAAGATTTGAAGATCGTAACGGTCCGGAAACACTGCAGGCGGTTACAACTTACCCGTATACCTATTAGGCAGTTCAGCAGCCAGTGCATAAGACCTGGAGCTCTCGCTCAACAAGTCCACCTCTGTCTTCGCTGCTCGCATACAGACGCAGCTACCATCTATCGATTTAGGCAGCTTCACACCGACATTGAGATCCGGGAAATCCAGTTGGACTGGTTCCCTGTAAAAAATTTTACGGGTTAATCAACGTTTTTCGGTCTGTTATTACCATGGTTACGGTCTCCTGATTAACGCTGGTTTTATGTAAAATTATGTTACTTAAATTATACAAACATGCATTATTCTGGTATTAATAATCCCTTTCCTAAATGGGCCACCTACGAACATAGACTTCGTGTATGTTTTCATAATTTAAGTAACATAATTTTGCATAAAATCAGGGTTACTCAGGAGACCGGAACCACTTGATTCACCCTTATGGCAAAAAATATATTTTTGGAATTACAATAACAATTCCGAAAATTCCCTTCATCACCAGCCTATCACAGTCCATAGCTGGACGTAGACCTCTCCAATGACTTATGCGTATAGACGCATTAAGAAGTAATACCCAAGACGGCAGTAGGAATACATTTGTAACAACTCCATCCAAATCCTCCTGCGGGTGTTGTAAGATTTGAATCCTCCGAATTGAAGAGTCACTGAACAAACAATCTTTGATAAAATATTGTTGATGGGCAGTAGTGTCATCATAGTGGACAAAATACCGCGATCACCAATACGCTTGTCCAGCGTGTCGATTATGGGCATTTAACTTCTAATGCATCTATACGCATAATTAATATGAGATGCCTAGAGGTCCAGCAGTGGGTTGAGATAGGCTGATGATGTGATGTGATGTGATGTGAGGTTAAAAAGTGTTGCCGGGAAACTAAGCTGAATTGTGATATATTTCTGAAGGTTGATATATTATATGGTTTTATAACGAGACATTATGCACCTCGTTACCAGTGATCGGATTTTCGGATTCTTCCGGCGGGTTTTGTAAATAGTAACTTGAAAAATAAACTTTAATTATATTGCCATATTTCTGTTTCATAAAGTATGCTCTTGTGTGTATAATACAATAGTGTTCAATAAAATTTTATAGTCACACCCGTAATTTGTTTATACGTGAAATCCCGCTAGGAATTTAAAAAACCGATTACTGCTCGTTACACAAATACACATTGACGCCCAAAAAGTTGAAATTTATTTTAAACTTACGGTTCTGGATCCGTAGGCTTTTTTTTTCTTGTCGGCATCGGGACGGCGACCCAAATATTAAGCTTCAGACCTGATAACAACAAAATTTTATTAACTTGATATACTTCGAGATATAAACCTCCGCTCAAAATTGAACATTGATGAACGTTATAATAATGGATTTAATCGCAGGATAAATATATGTAACATACATTTTCTTCATGCATATGAAAAGGACCTCTAACATTTCGCAGACAGTATTTTTTCCGGGAATGGTGAAACTGGTCCTAAATTGAATATTTTTTTATTATTTTGTTAGTTTATCTAACTAGATTGAATAGACTGACCTGAGAATTCCCGGTGATAAGTCGCCAGTTTAATAGACTCAAATGTTAGGTTCTTCTGCAAGTCGCGCAGCGTCATGTAGGACGCGCACTGGATGGTCTCCGAGAGTTGTTCTCGCAGCTGCAATCTCACCTGAAAACAAGATTATGCCGCCTGACTGTACCCTTAACTTGTATACAGTATGTATCACCTCGTAGAGCAAAGAAAGAAACCCATTAATGTTTAGATCATACTAAACAACTTTTACTATAGGGCCAAACACGAATTCACAGTTTCATACACTTTGATTGTGTGATCATGAACACGTTGTATGGGAGAGTAATTTTTTTTCGCGAATTCAAGTTTGGCCCCATAGTAAAAGTTGTTTAGTAATATGATCTAAACATTAATGGGTTTCTTTTCTTTGCTCTACGAGGTGATAGATACTGTATTAGATTCAAGAATTTCTGTATTATGTCTTTCCGTTTGGAATAACGTTTTTGTTATGAAAATATTAACAGGGGTTAGATTTTAATATATTTTGGTGCAACGATTAAATAGTGATAAACTTCAATTCAGTGTGATGAAGAATTTAATTAATCTAAAGTCAGCTTTCTTGTCGCCTTAGCTTCGCATATTTTTGCAACGAATTTGTATGCTTTAACAAATTCGCTGTCAGGGAACAACTTGTATACAGCTGAACGCACATCTGCGTCGGTGGTAAAGATCATATCGCTGTGACGCTAAACAAATTTAAGTATTCAAAAAGTGAAATTGTTCAATTTGTTAATAATTATTCGAAGCACGATTATTTGTGTATGGATAATGACATTCTTGTTTTTAATAAGGGATATTTGGAACAAGAAAACAGTAAATAAATAACATACTTCGTTGTAGCTCTGCAGTTGTAGTGGGGTGAACTGTTTGGGGTTGGAGACCATCTCTTCAAGTGTTAGCATCATCTGAAACATTGAAATCATTTTATTTCATGAATCGAGCGTAGACAAATTTTAACAATAGTGTTATAAAATAAAATAAATAAATATCATGGGACATCTTACACAAATCGACCTAGTCCCACGGTAAGCGACGATATATATAATAGATAGATACATATAGATACTTAAATACATAGACAGCCATGACCAAGGAACAAATATTTGTGATAAATAAATACACAAATAATGCCCTCGCCGGGATTCGAACCCGGAACTTCCAGCTTCGTAGGCAGGGTCACTAAAAACTAGGCTACAGAGGCTGTCCAAAACAATATCACTATACATGGTGGAAAGTAACGACGATCCTTCCCGCTCTCGACCGAGTCTACCAACTATTGCGATGAACTTTCAGAATAGCCCCATCATAGAAATATCTTAAAAAAAAATTAACGCTGCGTACAAAGTGAGTTCAATAGTATGGAAAACTCAATTTTCCATGTAGGTACGTTTTCATTGTTGTCCCACACTGAAAGTTAACTCATACTGTCCCATACTGTAAGTTATCGTAATACAATTCGCCTTAACCAAGGCTTGGAGTTTGAGTCTATTGAAGACACCATTGTAATACAGGTTTATGTATACTGGATCTACGTTCCAAGTAAAGCAGAATCTAATACCTAAAATCACGTTTCGATCATTTAGTTAAAACCTGATAATGCACACCTGAACAAAACACCGAAACAAACTTCTTCTTCCTTCGTAATGGTTGGTAGACTCGGTCGGTAGCGGGAAGGAACGTCGTTCCGTTCCACCCTGTATGATTCACATTTTTAAGTCTACAACTTTCGCTTTATACAGTCAACATTCAGAAACTGTCGAAGTAACGCTACAAATCAAATTCAAAGACATCTCTCACCAGTCGTCATTTTTACATGGTTCTTGAGGGGTCTAGGGTTCCAATTGGTTGAGTGTACACAATATATACGAGGAGCTTTATCAGGAGCCAGAAATCTTTGTCTGGCAGCTATTGCGATTGGCTGACGCGTTAGTCCAATACAGGGTCGCAGGCGTTGTTCCATAAATAAATGTAGTGACTATGTAGACAGAATTCATCTCGTGTCTAGTTCGTCTATGTCACAGATGTTGGAATTCTGCCTTGCGTGGAGGTATGTGTTCATCTGAGTCGACATTCGTAGAAAATTTGAATTTGCCGCCCTTTGCTACTGACAAACTAGTTGGCCAAAGTATAGGTGTAGCGACTGTATGTCAGACAGACGAAAAAATGTAAAATTACATCATTTTCACAGAATAATTTGTAATTTCATATATTTTTCATCAATTTTAAATTTATTTTTGTAAAATTTATGAAAAATATGTGAAATTAAAAAAAAATCTGTGAAAATGATGTAATTTTACAGAATTCTGTAATTTATTCGTCTGTAAAATTCCCTAATTTTTAACAGTGTTCTGACTAATATGGACTCAGACATAAATAAGGATGGCCGATACGTAGTAGCTAGTGTCGCCACCTACCGGCAACGCTTCGCCGCATCTCCTATCGAGTTCGTCTGCGTGACACTTGTTTGGGGTCTGCCATACGTGGAGGTATGTGTTCATTTGAGTCGGCACCCGTAGAAAATTTGAATTTGCCGCATCTTGCTACTGACAAACTAGTTGGCCAAAGTATAGGTGTAGTTCTGACTAATGTGGACTCAGACATAAATCAGGATGGCCGATAGTGTCACCACCTACCGGCAACGCTTCGCCGCATCTCCTGTCGAGTTCGTGCGCGTCACAGATGTTGGTGTCCCTTATATGTCATCTATTCTGACTAATGTGGACTCAGACATAAATCAGGATGGCCGATACGTAGTAGCTAGTGTCGCCACCTACCGGCAATGCCTCGCCGCATCTCCTGTCGAGTTCATCCGCATCACATTTGTTTGTGGTCCGCCATACATGGAGGTATGTGTTCATCTGAGTCGACTCTCGTAGAAAATTTGAATTTGCCGCCTTTTGCTACTGACAAGCTAGTTGGCCAAAGTATAGGTGTAGCGACTCTATGTCGGCCATTCTGACTAATATGGACTCAGACATAAATCAGGATGGTCGATGTGTAGTAGCTAGTGTCGCCACCTAGCGGCAAGGCCTCGACCTATCTCCTATCGAGTTCGTCCGCGTCACAGACGTTGGTTTCCCTTATAAGTCAGCCATTCTGATTAATGTGGACTCAGACATAAATCAGGATGGCCGATACGTAGTAGCTAGTGTCGCCACCTACCGGCAACGCCTCGCCGCATCTCCTATCCAGTTCGTCCGCGTCACACTTGTTTGTGGTCCGCCATACGTGGAGGTATGTGTTCATCTGAGTCGACACTCGTAGAAAATTTGAATTTGCCGCCTTTTGCTACTGACAAGCTAGTTGGCCAAAGTATAGGTGTAGCAACTCTGTGTCGGCCATTCTGACTAATATGGACTCAGACATAAATCAGGATGGCCGATACGTAGTAACTAGTGTCGCCACCTACCGGCAACGCCTCGCCGCATCTCCTGTCGAGTTCGTCCGCGTCACACTTGTTTGTGGTCCGCCATACGTGGAGGTATGTGTTCATTTGAGTCGGCACCCGCGGGTCGGGGAGCCCATCGCAACGGAGGTATTCTTGCCACTGGAAATTATTAAGAGGGTGAATCAACTTTTTTCAGTCTGTTATTACAGGTAAATTCGCTAATGCTGGCACAAATGAAATGAATGACATCTATCATTGTGTGTTTGCGGACCTGCTATACCAACCTGTCTGTAGGTACTGTCATTTTAACATCCACACACATCTTTCTGTCACTTACTCGATCCATTCGTGCCAGCTTTGCTCATTTACCTGTTATTTAGGCAGCGGAAATTTGGTGCCGGTGGCAGACGTATGACGTAGCGTATTTTTATCTAGATTATAGATAATCATTTTAAGTTATTAATAACTTATTGGCCTCTTTATTTCACAGATATTTTATTGACACTTGAGACGGCCAGTACTCATAAAAACAAAATCAACAAGTGTCTTCAGAAATCATCAGAAAATTATCCCGATTTATTTGCGTTCATAGTTGCGATGCCTGGTTATTACCATGGTTACGGTCTCCTGAGTAACGCTGTTTTTATGCAAAATTATGTTACTTACACAAACATGCATTATTCTGGTGTTAACAAGCCCTTTAGATAATGAGCCACCTACAAACATGGATTACATGCATGTTTTCGTATACGATTGCAGAATGACATTTGGCTAGGCCTAGGTGACCTAATTTTTTTTTATGTAATGAAGGTAGACAACTTAGCTCTCGGCCCACCTGATGGAAAGCAGGAACTGAGGCTCATGGACATGGTGACCAAAAAATCGTCCATGCTCTGCCTACCCTGAGGACTTAGATGGATTGCCTCTATGTCAGTAATTACACCGGCTATCTTATCCCCAAACCGGAACACAGTACTAACTATTTAGCGGCAGGTTAACGGGTAAGATGGTAGTAGCTATCCGGGCGGACCCTGCACGAAGTCCTACCACCAGCGAATCAATGATATCTCAAGGCTAATCAATGATATTGATGGCAGTGCAATGATAGATCTTTGTTATTAAAATATTTAGATATGGACTATTGAAATAGAACTGTAATAATTACCTCTGCCATCGTCTGTAGATTATATTCGTGTTCGAGTTTTTCTCTTTCAAATTCTGAAAAACAACAAAATTTTATTATAGATTAGTGAATTAACTTTCTTCGGTCTCCCGAGTAAAGTTTGGTTTTATGCAAAATTATGTTTCTTAAATTATACAAACATGCATTATTCTGGTGTTAATAAGCCTTTTTTCTTAATGGGCTACCTACAAACGTGGACTACGTGCATGGTTTCATAATTTAAGTAACATAATTTTGCATAAAGCGTTACTCACGAGACCGTCCGTAACCATGGCAATAACAGACCGAAAAAAGTTGATTCGCCCAAATAAGAATATGTAAATAAATATCATTGGCGTTTAAGGTGGGAAGGAGTGAGGGAGTACGCTGATTTCTTGAAGGTAAGGTCGTATCGGTCCGGAAACACCGCTTGCGACAGTTCGTTCCAAAGTTTAGCTGTGCGAGGCAGGAAGTTACGGGAAAAGCGCACGGAGCTGAGGACTGCCAACTAATGGTGAGAATGGAAATATTGTCAGAGGGCGATGGCGGAAAGAAGCGGCAGGTATTCATCCGAACAATTCCTCGGAACACTCCGTAAGTAACGTAAGTAGCCCGCGTGAAATACAATTTTTCTGCCCTGCCATTTTTTTTTCTGGCCGGCAAACAGCACTTTGCCGGCCGCTGCGCTAAACTAAGTTGCCACCTGCCGGCTCCGTTGAGCAGAAAAATAGTATACCTTACCTACACACCTCGGCCGTTAAATGGGAAAGCCTCGGATCACAGGTTTGTCACGTCGTTCGAGACATTTCCCACTTAAATGGCCTTGGCATGTAATCTACTATTAGTATGAATGAGTTTCTGAGAGTTGTTATTGAAGATGATACTCACTGGAGAACAAATTACAAGTCTTAGCCAGTATATCTCTCCTTATCTCTTGTTCGGCAATATCCTTGGCTAAGAGTTCCGCCCTCTCCTTCGCCAGGGCTATCCTCTTCTCTTTCGCACCCGCCAGGATTGCTTGCCTAGAGAAAGACAGGAATATAATATTGTGTTTTTTGTGTTGCACTTATAATCTGGCAAATTAACTTAACCTCGTAAAGCCCAATGTACATTACAATGTACACAGCACTTGAATGAAATTCAAACTTCTTATGCCCTTCATATAGTCGCATTCCCTTTGTTTCATTGAAGTGGAACAAGGTTCAAAAGAAGATTCCGAACAGAGTCTAAAGGTGCATGCAGACCAAAAGAGCATTCGCTGTTCTATCCCCTTACTCTACGAAATCGCAACACGAAACGTGATTCGTTGATTTCGTAGAGTGGGGGATAGAACGGCGAATGCTCTTTTGGTCTGCATGCACCTTAATAGTTGCGTATACAGAGTGTTACACCATCCACAGAAAACCTTGAACGGGGTGATTTAGTAGGCTAATACTGAACAATTTTTACTATAAGGCCAACCACGATATCAAAAAAAAATCTTTTTCGTACATTATAAATATTGGATGTCAAATACCAAAGAAAAACGACCAAGATCACCTAACGTCCGAGGTGGGGATCGAACCCACGTGCTCAGCTTTCGCGGCTGATGCCTGCACCCCTCAGCCACTCGGTCTTAGCAACAACCGGTCAATTTTCTCGGGTATATGCAATCTCTTACATGGCTAAGCGCCTTTAACTATTCTTTAAGATTCGTTTTCATACATTTTTACCGATAGTAAGACATTTTGTATGAAAAAGCCAATTTTTTTGGAGATTTCTGGGTTAGCTTCATAGTAAAAGTTGTTCAGGATAATCTACCAAATCACCCCGTTCTAGGTTTTCAGTGGATGGTGTAAAACCCTACAATTCGTCGGTTGAAAACAAAAAAAAAGGGTAAACAAATATGGCTGACTTTCCATAGCATTTGACGTCTTTGACACATACCGTGAAACACGTTCGCAGATATATTTTTACGTGAATATTAATAAAATAAATAATTTTAACTAAAATTTATGTGAACTCAAGGTTTGAAGTTGGTGATAAAACCAAGATTGTGTTCTAAAAGTACGTTAAGGAGCATGCAGACTAAAAGAGCATTCGCTGTTCTATCCCCCACTCTACTTGAGACTATGAAATACCTAATGCAAGTTTTTAGATTTGCTTACACATTTTTTGTTTTCTACCGACGTATTGTATATAAAATTCGAATTACGTGATATTATTTATTGCATTGCCAAGTTAGTTTGCTCTGGCTGGTATGGGAGTATATTCTGATATACTCCCATAAAATGATTCTTCAGAGTTGTAATGAAGTTTGTTGTAAAAAAAAGCTTAAAATGGATTCTTAACTCTATCAGATTTGCCGAATAGAGTAAGATTTCTTAAGGTACAGATGTGAAGTAATTTGAACAGCTTAGAATTAATGATAAAACATAATTATTGCCCAGGTAATATTCTGGTTTTAGGACAAACAATAAACACTCCCTTTAATTTAGGTCGCCACCACATCTGCCGATTCCGAATCGACTTATGCCGCGGTCACGACATTGGTCTAAGGCGACCGGCTTAGCGGAAAACCATACGTGCGAGAGGGAGTACCCATATCGGTATCCCGCTCCAACTCATGGATTCGCTCGCCGCAGGTCGCCTTAGACCAATGTCGTGGCCGGGCCTTTAGAATTTCCGCTGTACTCGTAGTCGTACCATGACTTTGCAAGTATCGGTAACGTTAGGTTTTTCTCGATACGAAAAGCAGGTCATCGCGCTCGCTACAATATGTCAATACGAGCGCGATAGAATGCATTACGTATCGAGTAAAACCTAACGTATACTTTACTTTACAACTCATGGTACGGCTACAGACGTGGATTAACCGGAACAAATGTGCGCGCGGTTACCAAGAGATTTTTTTTTTCTTTATTGGAAGATCTTTGTCACCGAATGACGATGTCAGTTTATATATAAAATACACCAATAATGTAAAGTTTATATATAAAATACAACAAACAAATAATGACTAACATCTCTTATCTAAAGCCAGGGACCGGAACTGGTAGGTACCTATTTACTCTACACCAAAATAACGTTTCTTTTTTCGTTCTTCGGTTTATAAATTCAAAGTTAATGGAGTAATTTAAAAACTTGTTATTGTAAATTACATAAAATATTGAGTACAGGAATCGGATACCGGTTTTTGCTCCATACAAAAGAACGGTTCGAATTCCGTTCTTTTTCGTTCTTCGGTTTATTTTTTTTTGTTAAAGAAGTAATTGAAAAATATGATGTTAATAATTACATAAAATGTTGAATACTATATAAAGAGCATAAAACATTTTAAAATATTGAGCTATATCGAGGTTTTTCTAAAAAAACGGTTCCGATCCCTGATTGAGTAATACATAAAGACTGTAAAACATTTTAAAATATTGGGCTATTTCGAGGTCTTTGTAAAATAACGGTTTCGGTCCCTGTCTAAAGCTACTTTTACCATATTATAAATTGAGTTAGGGATATCGGAGAGCGGTAATACCTCTCGGATGTCGACAGATGCGGTGCCGCCCTTACAACTACTAATGAAAAATCATGATGTTTTACTGTTACGATTTTTCATACATACACACATGTTAAATCTGAAATAAATTGTGTTGTAGCCTCATTATACGATCATGTCTGATAGGTAATATTGACACAAATGATACGCCAAAAATACATAATATTGTATTGTATTGTATACATAATATAATATTGTATTGTATTGTACATAGTATGTACAATACGATTCCTCACACGAGATAAAAAATAAAAGTACACAAAACAAAATAAATACAAAAAACAGCGGTCAGAAAAGGCGGCCTTATCGCTAAAAAGCGATCTCTTCCAGACAACCTTTGGGTAGAGGAGTTGTTGTTGTTGTTGTTGTTGTTGTTTTTCTGGCCATTTTTTTCCGCAACTCGACATCATACGTGCCTATTTTGCGTAGTCCCAACGCTGGCCCGGTACTTGTTGGGGACTTCACATACACCCTTGAATTTCTTCGCAGGTGTATGCAGGTTTCCTCACGATATTTTCCTTCACCGTAAAGCACTTGTGAATATTAAATAATATTTCGTACATAAGTTTTTGATAAACTCATTGGTACGAGCCGGGGATCGAACTCACGACCGCTGCGTAGCAGCCGTGCGTTTTACCGCTAGGCCACAAGCGCTCTCTGGGTAGAGGAGTATAAGTAAGTGACTGTATTGTAATGCAAGTGACTGAGGAGTATGAGTAAGTGACTGTATTGTAATATAAGTAACTGAGGAGTATGAGTCAGTGACTGTATTGTAATGTAAGTGACTAAGGAGTATGAGTAAGTGACTGTATTGTAATGTAAGTGACTGAGAAGTATGAGTAAGTGACTATATTGTAATGTAAGTGACTGAGAAGTATGAGTAAGTGACTGTATTGTAATGTAATTGACTGAGAAGTATGAGTAAGTGACTAAATTGTAATGTAAGTGACTGAGAAGTATGAGTAAGTGACTAAATTGTAATGTAAGTGACTGTGGAGTATGAGTAAGTGTAAGTAAGCATACAAAAAGAAAGTCGAATTAAGACCCTTCTCTTTTTTTGGAGTCGGTTAATAATAAGGTAAGAACATCGTATATACATATGTTTGGCGTGTGATTTGTACCGATATTATCAGAAGCGAATGTATTTAAAGATACAGTTGCTGCGATTTTCTATTTTCAACATAGTATAGTCACCATCAGATATATCCCAAAGGCCATTGTTCTCAAAAATATCTGGTCGCGTTTTATAAAGAACATTTTACAATTTCGCTATTTGCCTCTCTAACGCACGCACATATTGGCTAGAAAGAAAGGCAAACAGCAAAATTGTATACAGTCACTTTATAAAACGCGACCCAGGTCTATACTCTGTTTGGTTTGGTGTTTAAAAAAAAGGTAAATAATATTGCAGTATCTTTTCTGGCAGGCCTCTATTGTCATGGCGTTTAGGGTGTTTACATATTTTTGAGCACCTTGGCCGCTCCTATATATCTGATGGCGACTGTACTTGCCACAAAACTATCTGCGACTGAGGACATGATACTATCTCTATCACTCTTACTTGGAGGCAACAAGTGTAACACGTATAGCATGACAGCTCTAGTCGCCATAGTTATGCAGCAAGTATTACGAGGAAGTACATAATATGGGTGAATCAACTTTTTTCTGTCTGTTATTACCATGGTTACGGTCGCCTGAGTCACGCTGGTTTTATACATAATTTTGATATTTAAACTATGCAAACATGCATTTTTCTGGTGTTAATAAACCCTTTCCTTGATGGGCCATCTACAAACATCGACTATATGCATGTTTGCATAAATTAAGTAGCATAATTTTGCATAAAACCAGCTTGACTCAGGCGACCGTAAGCATTACAAAAATAGACAGAAAAAAGTTGATTCTCCCTTATCTACCTATGAAATTGGCGTTATGCAATTATGCATGGGTCAAATTGTATAAGTGAATCAGTAGCATAATTGGCAAGCATAGTCATCAATGTATTTTGAGACTATCAACAAAAACATAAATATCTTGCAAAAAAACCCGGGCAATTGAAAAAAAAAAACGGAGTTACTATTGTTTATTCTGGGCAATCAGTTTTTTAATATTTTTAGAATTTGCCGCCTTTTTCTATTGATAGGTTGGTTGGCCAGTCATCATCATCATCAGCCTATGATAGCCCACTGCTGGACGTAGGCCTCTCCTATTAACTATGCGTATAGACGCATTAGGAGGTGCCCATAACTGCCACGCTTGGCAAGCTGATTGGCGATCGCAGTAATGCGTCCACTCTATGACGACGCTGCTGCCCATCAATCTTTTATCAAATAATGGTCAGTGACACTTCAATCCCTTAGTCGACTCTTACGACACCCGCAGGAGGAGTTGGGTTGGTGACAAATGTATTCTTACTGTCGTCACCACACGGCCAAGTTGATTGGTGGTCGGTTGGCCAGTCTATACAGTATGTATCACATAGTAGAGCAAAAAAAGAAACCTGTGAATATATAAGTCATACTATTAGTATGACTTACGTATACATTCACAGGTTTCTTTTATTTATTATACAGTATGTGATACATGTGACTTTCATAGGGGGGTGAATGCCATAATCGCCGGCAGACCTCCCACAAGATGGTCCGACGACCTGGTCAAGGTCGCGGGAACCCGCTGGAGGCAAGCAGCGCAGAACCGGTCATATTGGCGATCATTGGGGGAGGCCTATGTCCAGCAGTGGACGTCTTTTGGCTGAAATGATGATGATGATGATGATGTGATACATACTGTATAATAAATATAATAATGAAATTAGGCACAAACTTAGTTACAAGAATAAAAACGCCAATTTCATAGGGTAGGACCTAAATATACTACAATGGCACATGATGGAGAGAGAGAGCAACAAACTTTTCCGCTTCCATATCGGCCCGCCATTGGTCAATCCGAGCCACGAGCCAATTGTCTCTTTCTTTCTTACTCATTTTCTTCCACTCTTTGGGCTGTCATAATAATACAGGTTAGTTTTTTTTATATTTTTAGGTTTTGTGGACAGGCGAAAGCGCTAAGCCATACTGCCTTAATACAGGTTAGATGCAAACTTTAACAATTTTTTTTAAACAGGCAACGAATGAAAATGTGTGCTTTTTTGATGTTTTAATAGACGACAAATGTAATAAGTGTTTATATTTATTTTATTTATTTGTCTTGTAAAAAACTACATTAATAATAGGGTAACAGTTAATTTTAAATAACATTAAGGATTCTAAATATGGTCAGAAATACACCATTATAATCTCTCGCAATGCTCGCGAACATCCTGTGTAATCAAATAAAAAAAAATGTTATTGTCAATTGTCAATGGCAATGCTATTGTTGAAAAGGATAGATTGAGATTTTGTCGCGATTTATAATTTTAATTAACCATACAAATATTTATTATTCTTTATTATTATTATCAATCTTGAACAAAATAAACCATTATCTCAACCAATTGTTATATTACTTATATTTTTCAATATCAAATAGTTCAAGACACTTTGCTATTACATTTCATAAGGAAACATTATTTTCAAAAATCAATACACAAAATGCGCAAAAAATAAGCACGAAGTGTATAAGGGCGGAGTTTTATTTTGTTGTAGTTTTTTTCATTTTCCAAATTTGGATTTTTTCATATTTTTTCTAGGTACTTAGAATCGCGAGCTCTTTCGATCCCCATTAGCAGAAAAAAGTGTCCCGAGAATTCCATACATTTTTTTGTCTTCCACTGAGTTACGAAAAATTATACAGCCACTGCAAACCTTGAACGGGGTGATTTAGTAGGCTATACTGAACAACTTTTTGATCGATTGATCACGACATTTTATATGAAAAAGGCAATTTTTTTTGAGATTTCTGGGTTAGCTCCATAGTAAAAGTTATTCAATTTAACCTACCAAATCACCCCGTTCAAGGTTTTCAGTGGCTCCCTGTAGTTAGTTATGATAAATAGTAACTCAAAGGATTTTTTTTTGGGACACCTCTTTATTTCTATCTGGATCGAAAGAGCTCGATTCTGAGTAGAAAAAAATGTAAAAAAACTCTAAATTTGGAAAATTAACAAAACTACAACCAAATAAAAATTCGCCCATAAACGCGCGATTTTAATATTTATGTTATTTATATATTTACTGGCGAACAATTCACATGTTGCTGTAATATTTTCCACTCTTGCAAAACGTTCCTCTCCCCACCCGGCATGACGGAGGTTTCACGATTACTGAACAGTTGTACCCATATTACTGATATCATTGATATGCCCATAAGTAGAAAAGAAGTTGGAAGTGGTAAATTTGTATGGGTTCTGTAGGTATAAGGGTCGTTTTTAAAAGTATTGTACGTAATTATACCTTTCTGTTTATACCTTTAAAGTAAAATACAAAAAACACATTTTTCCTAACTAGTGCGCAAAAACGAACTTTGCGAACGCTACGCGCGCGGTAATTTCTCTTTTTGACGCACTTGTTATGAAAAAAATCGTCTCTTACACGCGCAAAAACTTTTTTTAACTCGGGGGTGATTGTCGCCCTCGTTTCACTCGGGCTCCAACTTTCACCCTCGCGGAAAAAAAGTTTTCCCGCACTAGTTAGGAAATGTACTATTATATATGCAAAAATCTAATCAAAGAGTGGACAGATAAATATATGTACTTATTACCAGTTATATATATTTTTGATAGCCTATGATTTCATTCTTCTGTACCGTATGACCTATGTCCTATGACATCGCAGTATGTAACTTAGCTTAATTTTATTTGTACTCTAACTTTTATTTCCATTGTGATCTCAATGTTAGATTTTAATAAAGTTTACGCACTGACGCGCTCCTATGAAATGGTTTCCACGGAAGACCAGCGTCAAGATACCTAACAAGTATCTTGACATAAGCTGAATGAAAACCTTTTCAGTGACGTTTTAAAAATTAATGATATGTTATAGTTAGTACTTAGTACCTATGTTTGTATTTTAAGCGCACTGAATAAATTATTTTTCTTTCTTTCTTTCTACTTAAGGGCTTTATGTAAACAAAAATTGCGATCGTGTCCATTGTGTTGTGAAAGTTAGTCATACAAATACAGTGCTACGTTTTCACCGGTACAATAAATTTTACCACATGATTGGTATCGATAATAGATCACAATTATCAAATAAAATTAAAACAGTTTTTCTTTAATATTTTGTTCATTTATCCTTCATGCAAATGTAAAATAATGGACGCACTAATTACAAGGCGTCAACGGTGCGGTATGATTATGGCGGCGGGGAGGGGTGATCCAACCCGCCCCGCCAAGACGCGCGCGATGACATTTGAAACAAACAGTTGACAGTTCGAGCGTTTTGCTAGTTATACACGTCAATAGATGCGTAATACAATAGCCTCGTATCGACCGCCGAACTGAAAACATCTCAAAATGACCGGCCGTGGCAAAGGAGGCAAGGGTCTCGGAAAGGGAGGAGCCAATCGCCACAGAAAGATGCTTCGCGACAACATCCAGTGGATCACTAAGCCCGCTATCAGAAGGGTAGCCTGTCGCGGCGGCGTCAAACGAATCTCCGGCCTCATTTACGAAGAAACTCGCGGCGTGTTAAAGCTTTTTTTACGTTTTCTGATGACGTTTTCTAGGTGTTCCTAGAAAACGTGATCAGAGATGCCGTGACGTACACCGAACACGCTAAGAGGAAAACCGTGACGGCTATGGACGTCGTGTACGCGCTGAAGCGACAGGGCAGGACGTTATACGGATTCGGCTGATAGACTCGTTTGTGATAAATTATTTGTGTAATGATTATGGTTTGGTAATGAGATTAGCGGATAAGTTCGAACATTAGTATTTTAGTTTTTTGGTTCCAAAGGGGTAGTAACAAAAAATGCTAGTATTTTGTATTTTGGACTACTATTACGTGTGTTGATTTATGCGTCATAATAATGTCATCGGCACCAAAGTTCCGCTGCCTGCTTATTTCCTAAACTTAAATAGGTTCCGGCCAGACGGATCCCTAAAAAATAACGTAAGGGACCATAAAAAGTTATTTTATTGGCGATTCAACCATTCGTTCGGTAATTCATTAATTCTTAACTTATGCCATGCATGTTTCGTCAAACTTCAATTTGTACAAACAATAATATGTTATCATGCAAACCCTTTTTATTGTTTACCGTGGGGTTGTACCTACACTTTGTACAGGGTAGGCCCTATAACTAAAGCAAAAAATGTAACCAGTGATTTCTTAGGGCATCTATCGTTAACCCTCTGTGTCCCATTTTTTTTCTTTTACCAATTCGGAAAAAAAAGAATCAAAGCTACATCGAGATAATGTACCTACCCATCTATCCCTACAAACACGAAACTATAGGCGCTCTGAGAATTTAGACAAGTTTCTGGACCTGACGCCTCAGTGCTGCCGTCCTGGTGAACGTCATTTCAGAAAACCCTCATTAGATAAGGACTTCTTGTTTTACAAGTTACAAGCTTTCGAGAAATAGGCCCCTAGTGGGCGTGGAGTAATTTTGTATTGGTGGAAACACGGAATCGCTCTTTGAAAAATCACGGCGGTTAAAATACTTGTAAAACGTTAGTAATAATGGTTTTAAAACGTACCTTTTCAAAATCCGGTATTTCCTCCTTAGGCGCTTTCTTGCCTTTGCCCTTTTTCCTCCCCCTTTTCACAACCACCTCCTCCTCTTCCGCTTTCTTCTCTTCTTCTTCCTCTACATGATAAAATAACGATAATATAATAATCAGAGATCGGACAAATGTGCGTCATTGTTCGCAATAATATGGACATGTTTCCAAAGTTGATTGAATAATTAATTATTTAATAATTTTCAGCAAATTACTTATTTGACACCGATAGCTATGTAAGCCTTTGCAAATAGTCACCTTACAGTTTCGAAATCATTTTTCAAAAAGTTATTTGTTTAATTATTAATTTAATCAACCTTGGAATAATGTACGAACAATGACGCACATTTGTCCGATCTCTGATAATAATACAGGAGTGTCTTTTCAAAACGGCTTATTTTCACTCTGTCAAGAATGATTATTTTTTCTATGTTTTCATAAGATAAATAATTAAAGGTAAGCTTTCGTGATACATAATTCAATCCTGAATCCTGGCGAGGGTATTATTTGTGTATTTATTTATCAAAAATATTTATTCCTTGGTCATGGTTGTCCATGTATTTAAGTATCTATATATATCTATCTATTATGTATATCGTCGCCTGGTACCCATATCACAAGCCTTAATTGAGCTTACCGTGGGATTAGGTCGATTTGTGTAAGATGTCCCAAGATATTTATTTATTATTTAAAATAACTAGGTATAATTATAATGAAACGGTTAAACTCACGTGTATTTAGTCACTACGCGCGTCATGTTTCGGAGAGCCTAGGTATTCATTATAAATAAATATCAGTGCTTGATAATGGATACTAACCTAGGCTCTTCAAAACATATCGCGTGTAGTGACTAAATACACGTGAGTTTAACTATTTAGTTATATTTAAGAATAATAGTCTGTATTGACGGCCCCCGACCCCGCGGCAGCCCAAAGAAGCGATGGCGAGATGTCGTGAAGGCTGACATGAGTGTGAATGGGCTTACAGTAGAAGATGCCCAGGATCGCGCAAAGTGGAGGAAATGTAGCAGGAATGCTAGGTAGATGAAGAAGAAGTCTCTATTGACCACGTGGAAATAAGCACTTTTGATTAGACACTCTTCAATAGGGATGCTAACAGTAGTTAAAATAAATTATTTCACTTTATGCATGACATAATACACGAAAAAATTGTTTTATGCTGAACTTCTATTTAATAAATCGGAAAGGACTTAAAGAGTAGGTCATTTGGCAGTATAAAAATGTAACGTCACTTTTGTGTAAGGTAATGCGGGTAATACCGTCTATCGGCAAAGTCCGTCTACCAACTGATTTCCACCCTTAACTCAACAATATAATACGTATATGAAGGACTTTCCTTACAAATTAAATATGCCGGAATTACCCACACTGACCATATTTCATATGAAACTTCATAGTGGCGATCGTTTTGACAGTTTGAAAAAGGATGTTGATTTGAAAGTCAAGTCAAATTTTGACTTGCCATGCATCATGCCTAATTGTCTATACAGTTGCATAATGAGTATAGGGCGTAACTATAGAGTACCTAAGGATTTCAGTTGCTGATGAAATAATCTGTATAGAAGATTACCTTGCGGAAGACTCTCTTCTGACCATTGGAAAATGTGCTCTTCTTCTTTCACCACCTCTTCCTCAACTACCTGTCAGACGAAAACTAATTAACATATATCACATCACATCATCAAAACAGGCCAGCTACCGCGAACACCGAAGTTCGTAAATTTCGGGGATTTGTCTCTCTCACTCCAATTAAGGCGTTTTGACAGACACAAGAGTGACAGAGAAAAATCCCCGAAATTTGCGAACTTCGGTCAATTTCTTTGGTGGTTCTGTCGCCACGGGAGAATACGAGTAGTTGCAGGTTTGCGTAATTTTAATGCTATTAAACTGTAATTTTAACCCAAAACATTTACAAGAAAAAATATACAGATTAATAACCAGGGATCGGAAAAATATGCGTCATTGTTCGCAATAATATCTCCGAACAAATAAAACACGCACGCCATACTAAATTGCCTTTCAAAAGCGGTCCTGAATTTTAGTTGACAAGTGTCATCCCCTGTTCAATGCATCAAGGCAATGAATTTGAATGTCAACCTATAAAAACTTAACCGCCATTTAAAAATAGTTGTGATTGGTCAATGAACGTTTTGATTGGCGATATCAATAAACATTTGTCAAAGATGTTGCGCCGAAATATGTGGTAATTGGTTTTGGGGGCATTTTTGAGCTGGCGTTAGACGTCCATGTTATATGTATATGGTCACAGAATAATAAATGGACATGACTCCAAAGTTGATTGAATAATTAATCATTTTCAGGAAATTACTTATGTGACACCGGTAACAATGAAAATCTTTGTAAATAGTCACTTTAAACCTTTGATATCAAATTTCAAGAAATTATTCGTTTAATTATTCATTTAATCAACTTTAGAGTCATTTCCAATTGTCCATATTATTGCGAACAATGACGAACATTTGTCCGACCTCTGCTAATAATAAATATTCTACTATAAATTAATAACTTGTGGTGTTAGTTAAAATATGTAAATACCTTCTTTTTCTTTTTTGGTTTTTTCTTGACATCTGAAAAAAAAAACAAAGTAAGTGTGTAAAGCGTGATTTTTAAATTATAAAACAACATTTATTTATTAATCATAAAATTTCGTGAGACTACGTACTAACATAAATGTATAGGTACTTTTAAATAATCGTAAAGTAAAAAAAAACTAAAGTGATTTCTCCAACATACCATAAAGCCGTGTTCACTTAGTAATTCGTTGATTTCGTAGAGTGGGGGATAGAACAGCGAATGCTCTTTTGGTTCGCATGCACCTTAAGTGAAAACACGGCTTCATCATACTGACTTAGTGCCACTGGGATTATATCCGTTTGATAAAATCGATTCACGATTCTTGTAGATATCGAGTAACATACATACAAAAAATTTATCGAATTGAGAACCCCTATTTTTTTTAAGTCGGTTATAAAAACTAAGTCACATAGTGCACCTTTGTAAAAAAAACATCACAGTTACTACTGACATTATCAAATTAACATTGACAAAAAAAAATATGGACCTAACAAGGTAAATTGCTAGTAACTGGCCACTCTCCAGTAACTGGACACCTTATATAAAAATGAAATCTATGAAATCTATATGTATGGTTAGAATTCATTTTAAAACGATGTACCATGTCAATGGTGAAGCAAAATATCACGAGGAAAGCTGCGTACACCAGCGTAGAAATTCAAGGGTCAATTGAAGTCCCCAGCAAATATATTGGGACCACAAAATAGGCACGTTTGATGTCGAGTTGCGGACAAAAATGGCCAGAATACAACAAAAACAACAACAACAACAACATATCAATGTTATTCACTCTCTCTCTTCCAAAATTAATTCTTACTATAAGCACAGCGTTCATTTTTATATAAGGTGTCCAGTTACTGGAAAGTGGCCAGTTTTTAGCAATTTACCCTAATAGGCCATTAGGTTGAAGAAGTGAATGAACTTTAAAAAAAAGCCTAAAATCGTCAGCCATTTTGTTGTTGTCACAAACAATCATGCTTAAATATAAATAAATGATTAATGAATACCTAACACAACTAAAAACAAATACAATTATGTTAATACACTTAAAAATCGAATCAGTGCGTCGTTTCAACGGAATATAGGGATAATCAATAAAGAACAATGAACTCGAAATAATTAAAGGAATAATTTTGAATAATGAACCGACCTTGTATAATTTGGTGATTTGTATTCTTTTATACGGTTTTCCGATACGATGAGTAGAGTTACTATGTGGCATCGATCAAACAAACTGTTGCCATTAGATACAGGGTGTTATTATATCATAATCAGCCTATGATAGTCCACTGCTGGACGTAGGCTTCTCCTATTAACTATGCGTATAGACGCATTAGGAGGTAAATGCCTATAATCGCCACGCTGGGCAAGCGGATTGGCGATCGCAGTAACGTGTCCACTATGATGACGCTGCTGCCCATCATCAATCTTTAATCAAATAATGGTCAGTGACACTTCAATCCCTTAGTCGACTTTTACGACACCCGCAGGAGGAGTTGGGGTGGTGACAAATGTATTCTTACTGCCGTCACCACACGGCCAGCGACAGTTACAGATTAATCCTTATTAATATGAGGGTAAGACTCATTTCTAAACTGTCAAAAGTTCGTACTTAGAAATCGGCAACTATACAACCATGTCGCAGTGACAAGTAGTAAGAGATTTCATACAATCTGATTTATACCGTCACTTTGACATAGGTCCCCAGTCGTGGTCTTAATTGCTTATTAATTATTTATTAATGAAGTCGGATCTTTAGGTCAATGACTTTTGGAAATATTTTAAAGTTACCTGTGGTTTTTGACACAATGTGTTATTAAAAATAAACGTTGTTCACATAAAGAGCCACATTTTCTTGAACATTAAGACGACGGCTATTAGGTAAAAATATTATATTCATACCTTCGGAAAACTTTACATAGCCAATTCCGCTATGTGTACAATTTTAGGAAATAACAAAATAGCGATGAATTCCAAATAATATGCGAGGCTAACGCAACCATAAGCAAAATATAGTGAAAACATTTTTATTTATCTAGCTACTTTAAACAAAATAAAAATTACGACGTTAAATCATGTTTTCATTAATAACCCTAATTCTTTATTTATTTATTGAATTACAAATAAAGATAAAAGATTTACTGCCACATATAAAATAGTACAATTTATACAAAAAAAAAAAAATCATTTCTCGAAAAAAGAAACAGAAGTTGCATAATTATAATTGCGGTAACAGGAGTATGCTCAGTATTTTGCTGCGAGACAGACTGGCTGTCACAGCGCAGCTATGTTATTCTCTTTTTCACACATTCGACGCTGCGTTCATCAACGAGCTCGACGACGAGACAGCCTTCACTTCGACGTAGAGCGCAGCGCTGCGAAAAACGGTATTCACTAACGTAGAACAACTCGTCGTCGAACTGTTAGGCGGTAACTCTCGACGCAGTGTAGTTCCAGCTCACGCCGCATTCGTCGCCGAGCGCTAGTGTCGTTTAAAGTGCATTAGTGAATACCACTTTTAGGCTCGACGCTGCCGCAGCGCTGACACAGCGCTGTTAGCAAGGCGGTTTCCTTAGTGAATAACACTGCTGATTTTCGGTCACCCCCGACGACTATTTCGTTTACAATACAAAGCGCGGGGTTTTATTGTTGCAATTTCAATTACGATTTTTACAGTATCGTCTCTCAAAAATTATGTAATTTTTTTTCTCAAACATACTATGAAATATTGTTGTTATGAGGTTTCAGGTGAAACTAGGACTAGAGGTCGTCAATGAAATTTAATACGTATCTTGAAGGCCTAGGCCAGCAAAGTGCTCTTTTTTAATTCCATTCCACATAAATTTGAGGCACGGGCATCATGACATTCCGCCAAAAATAAAACTTTCAAGTTTTTGTCATTGCATGTTTGAGATAAGCACTATACATACCTCGGCCGGAAATATGGGGTTGTCTATATGTCTTCGGCCGGAAACGCCTTTCGTCCCGGCGTCTATAGTAATGTACTATTGCAATCGGCCCTTACCACTGATATCCCTAGCTATAACTGGTTTAAATAGGAACATACCACAGAATTACATTTGGATAGAAGAAACAAGTTCATTCATTTGTATGGCGGCCGAGCGTGTCAGATTTTGTACTGAAGTTGTTACTTGCCTATGATTTTAAATATGTCTCAGGCCCTTCAGTATTCATATTTTTTGTTGTTGCAATTAATATTACTTAAGGAGGCATTATTAATGTTTTTGTTCACTTCAACTTACAAAATTTGACGCCCGAAAGCTGCAAGCTGCGATTAAAGACGGACAACTCAGTAGATTTTACCGAGTTCATTTGACACGCTAAGTAGGTACGTTTGCTTGATCTATGGTATATATGACATCTGTGGAACATACCTTCAACCGGTGCTGGTGGTAGGGACTCGTAGGAGGCACTGGTGTATGAGGTGTCTGTCCACTGCGTCTCTTCAGGAGGCGGCTCCAAATCCATGGCTCCCAGTAGCATCTCATCTTGGATCTCTGGCTCTGGAACACGTTTAGTGTAAAGCGTGAGTGGCGAGAGTATTCTTTTTCATGCTGCCGTCCATACGTCATCATCATCAGCCTATGATAGTCCAGCTGGACGTAGGCCTCTCCTATTAACTATACAAATAAGGGTCCTTTGCAGAAAAAGTGTACCTTTTAATTTTTTTTGCGATCATGGACTGTAATACATCGTTTTACTCGGCATCGTGCGTACTTTTCAGTTATGAAACAAAAAAATTGTCCCTAATGTCACGAAAATAAGTATGTAAATTAAGATTACTCAGTTTAGTTACTCCCATACTAAATGTATGAAAAGAAATGTAACGAAACTAATAAAAAAAAATCTCAAATTTGTTACAGAATTTTTCATACCTTTAGTATGGGAGTAACTAAACTGAGAAATCTCAATTTACATACTTATTTTCGTGACATTTAAAAGGTACAATTTTTCTGCAAATGACCCATAAACGCATTAGAAGGTAAATGCATCGCCACGCTGGGCAAGCGGATTGGCGATCACAGTAATGTGTCCACTATGATGACGCTGCTGCCCATCATCAATCTTTTATCAAATAACTAGCGACCCGCCCCGGCTGCGCACTATACCTACATAAAAACCTTCCTCTTGAATTACTCTACCTAGGTATTTAAAAAAATCTCATCAAAATCCGCTGCGTAGTTTTAAAGATTTAAGCATACAAAGGGACATAGGGACAGAAAAAGTAACTTTATTTTATACTATGTAGTGATGGTCAGTGACACTTCAATCCCTTAGTCGACTCTTACGACACCCGCAGGGGTTGGGGTGGTGACAAATGTATTCTTACTGCCGTCACTACACGCCACATACATTCATACATACATAACACATATAACACAAGCCATATTGAGCTTATTGTGGGCCGGGGTATGTAAATTTGCAACTTAATAATATTCATTTAGCAATCGTCTGACCTTTCATAATCTATATAGGTATAATAGACTATATTTAGTAAGACCGCAAATACGAACATCGACCTATGTGTGTTTTCTTGACCTTTTGATTTTTTTTCAAGTAATGTCGGAAATAGTGAAATACCCTACGAACAAATAGAACATGGAAGCCGCACGCCATATTAAATTGCCTTCCAGAAAACGGTCCTGAATTTTATTTGACAAGTGTCACCCCCTCTTCAATGCATCACGGTAATGAATTTCAATATCAACCTATAAGAACTTAAACCGACATTTAAAAATAGTTGTGATTGGTCCATCAAAGTTTTGATTGGCTATATTCTATAAACATTTGTCAAAGATGTTGCGCCGAAATATGCGCGGTGTTAAGAAAAGCGCTATGTCCTGCCCATTGTGGCACAATTGAACAATTGATTTTGGGGACATTTTTGAGCTTGCGTTAGACGTCCATGGTATGATATTTGAACATGGTTTGATATTTGAACTCTATCTGCTCTGGTAGTTACGCGGTATTGCCACCAGCCCTATTCATCCATAAAACTGCACAAATGTCACCTCACTTTAAAAAAGATTATCAACAATTTATAGGAAATAAAAATAAAAGAGCCGTATTTTCTTGAAACTTAAGACGACGGCAATTAGGGAAAAATTATAATATGTAGCCTCAGCCTCTATAGCCTAGTTGGTAGTGACCCTGCCTACGAAGCTGGAGGCTCCGGGTTCGAATCCCGACGAGAGCATTCTTTGTGTATTGATTTATCACAAATATGTGTTCCTTGGTCATGGCTGTCTATGTATTTTAGTATCTTTAATTATCTATCTATTATATAGGTATATATCTGCGACCATATATAACATGGACGTCTAACGCCAGCTCAAAAATGCCCCCAAACACAATTGTTCAATTGTGCCAAGATGGGCACGACATAGCGCTTTTCTTAACACCGCGCATATTTCGGCGCAACATCTTTGACAAATGTTTATAGAATATAGCCAATCAAAACTTGACGGACCAATCACAACTATTTTTAAATGGCGGTTTAAGTTTTTATAGGATGACATTGAAATTCATTACCTCGATGCATTAAAAAAGGGGTGACACTTGTCAACTAAAATTAAGGACCGTTTTTGAAAGGCAATTTAGTGTGGCGTGCGGCTTCCATGTATTATTTGTTCGTAGGTATATATCGACGCCTGGTACCCACATGACCCACATCACAAGCCTTAATTGAGCTTACCGTGGGGCTAGGTCGATTTGTGTAAGATGTCCCAAAATATTTATTTATTATTTATTTATTTATACCTTCGGAAAACTTTACATAGCCAATTAAGAGTACTACATACACTTGAATGACTTACCGTAGGAGTATGAAGGTGGATTTGGGTAAAATTGTCTCTCTATTATACACGGTGCTCGCGAGCATTGCGAAATATTTTAACTATGCATTCTAGACATCGAAATAGACAAAAAATATTATGAGACCTATTGTCAGTCTTCAAAAAAAATTAAAATCTTTTTTTGACTTTATGAAAACTTTTTAACATTTCCAATACTTTTTATTATAACAACATTATGTTAATATAATCATTATTTTTTGAAATGATTTTTTTAGGGACAGATTTTATCGTCAAGTTATTCTTATTTTTTGATTGGCAGGCAAAAGGTGTGGTAATATTAGTACACATTGTGGTAGCATTGTAATCAAAAAGAAGTTTTATGACGAGTTACGTACGAGTTACTTATTTCGAAAAAAGGTTAATTATCTCTGGAACCAAGCCGAATCCAGGAAATTTTATGTAACATGAAATACTCTAAATATGCTCAGGAATTCAGCATTAAAATCTTTCGGAATGCTCACGAGCAACGTGTATATTTTATTTGAATCCTTAGGTACCATAACCACATCCGGCTGTCACCGTTAGCGTTAGCTTAACATTCTTTGTACGCTGTGGGTAAGCTGAGTTACATACCTGTAGGTGCTTCATCCTGAAAATATAAAAATGGATCAAATTAACCCTCTCTATTTTATATAGGTACATAAAGAAACTAATTGTTGTTGTTGTATTCTGGCCATATTTCACGACATCAAACGTGCCTATTTTGCGTGGTCCCAACGCTGACCCAGTACGTACTTGTTGGGGACTTCACATATATCCTTGAATTTCTTCGCAGGTATATGCAATTTTCTTCACGATGTTTTCCTTTACCGTAAAGCACTTGTGAATACCTATCAAATGATATTTTATACATAAGTTTTTTGAAAATCTCATTGGTACGAGCCGGAGATCGAACTCACGACCGCTGCGTAGCAGCCGTGCCTTTTACCGCTAGGCCACAAGCGCTTTTTAAATCAATAATGCAAGAAATAATGCAAGTTATTACATTTTTTGGACTGCACTGACGAACGGTACCTATAACTTACCTTTTTCCCCTTTTTATTTTTCTTGTCTTTTTTATTATCTTTTTTATCCTTTTTGTCATCTTTTTTATCTTTTGTTTCTTTTTTATCTTTCTTGTCTTTCTTAGCCATGGCTATTTATTGAGTATCACAAAAAATATCTTTAAAATAAAATAATTCTGGTAAATGTTTACAAAAATGGCACCGTCATAATGGCTTGTCAGTTATTTTGACTCAACTGTCATGTAAAAAGTATGTAAAAGGTTCGATTCGATTTTAAGTAGGTAGGTTAAAATTTGGTTAAAATAGCACAAGTACAACTGCAACTCGCGGCTAGGTACTTCGTCTCTTTTCGATTGTATTGATTTAAGAGAGACCTACTTAGATGACGTGAGACGTGTGATGACGGCAATAAGAATACATTTGTCACCACCCCAACTCCTCCTGCAGGAGTCGTAAGAGTCGACTAAGGGATTGAAGTGTCACTGACCATTATTTGATAAAAGATTGATGATGGGCAGCAGCGTCATCATAGTGGGCTCATTACTGCGATCGCCAATCCGCTTGCTCAGCGTGGCGATTATGGGCATTTACCTCCTAATGCGTCTATACGCATAGTTAATAGGAGAGGCCTACGTCCAGCAGTGGACTATCATAGGCCGATGATGATGATGATGATGATGAATGATTCCGTAGACTGGGGGATAGAATGAGCATTCGCTTGTTTGGTCTAAATCCACCTTAACGGATAACTACGTTAGGTTGTATTCGCGAGCTCGATAGCCTACTTTACGTATCGATAGATTTGGGCAACAAGTAATTTGATTAAATGCGTAAATTACATTTGTAATCTTGATTACAATGTACAATTACAATTCCGGCATACAGTTCTTGCTGTGTAGACTCTAGCCCAATCTCATTTGAGCTTGCCGGTTGTGTACGTGTAGGTATCTTACATTATTTATTATTTAATATTAGCCTGGTTTAGTGTCCTGGGCAAAGGCCTCCCCTCTTTGCCTCCATTCGGCCCGGTCGTCACATTTCTCCCGCCAATTTGAATAGAACGCGTCTATCTTACATTACGTATATCATTTATACTTTCCTCAAAAATTGCTAAAACAATAAGTATTTTTGCATTGTGTATGTAACCGGACACTTTGTTACTTCAGCCGGTACTGGCGAGTTGGAAAACGCTGATTAATACGTGTTAAGGCGAAGCTAACACGTGGTGACGTCAGCAAGAATACACGGCCATTTCTCCGAGCATTTTTATGTAATATCAATGTTTTGTAATATTTTGTAACCTTAAGATTAAGTCTTTGTAATATCATGTTAACAAGTAGGTACCCATGTATCTCATGTTTTTGGAAGAGCGGTGTCTCTCAACATAGGCAGAAATGCTTACTGGGCGGCCCCATCCCTTTTAATGTATACGAGTATGTACTTATAAAGAAATAAATATTTTTGTATTATGTAATATTTTTTGTATTTCAACCGCTGTGACTTCAAAAACTCATGTGACTCTAAAGGCGTATTTACACGAAATCAGCGAATGCTCACTCTATCCCCCTCTCTACGAAATTAACGAATTTCAACGAATTACGTTTTGTGTAGCGAACGAATTTGGTACAGTAGGGATAGAATGAGCATTCACTGGTTTGGTGTAAATCCACCTTAATGGAAATAGCCGTATAATTGTCTGCCACTGTAGTCTGTAGCCTAGTTGGTAGTAACCCTGTCTACGAAGCTGGAGGTTTCGGATGAAAATCCCAGCGAGGGCATTATTTGTGTATTTCTTTATCACAAATATTTGTTCCTTGGTCGTGGCTGTCTATGTATCTAAGTATCTATGTATATATCTATTATATACAGAGTGTTTTTTTTCAGTGGGACAGTATGGGGAAATTGGAAACTATAGAAGATAAAAGGAAGCTTTCTTAGGAGACATTAGGTATTTTTTAGAGATAACAATTTTGGCATTTTCAAAATTTTGGTCAAGTACGAGTTGTTACCTAAAAATTAATAATATTGATAAAAAAAAAATTTGACGCAGATCGACGTGATTTCATGCGTAGACAATTTTATTACACTGAATAAAAAAAATCTGAACAGCGGAAGTTAGTCAAATTTCAGAAAACCATTTCTCATATTACATCCACTGTGAAGTGTCTACTACTGCAAGGTCAATATTTAAAAAAGTATTACTTACACTTTTCGAACACGACATTTGAATTTGGAAGGTTTTATTTAAGTTCAAAAGGATTTTAATAAGTTAAATATCGCAAGCTCATAAAGAAGGTATTTGGGTACTGAATGTTCTATGTAGCCTGGTTCGTAGGGACCGTGCTTACGTATCTAGAAGTCCCGGGTTTGAATCCCAGTGAGGGTATTATAATTTAAGTGCTTTACACGTAGTCGTACAATGTAATCTACGGGGCGTCTCAAAATTACGGGTTTACGAGACATGAAGGGAAAGTACCTTAAATATGGTAGAATTTTAAAAATAACGTAAAGTCTTATTTCAGAAAAATATCATAATTTTAATTGTTATTTTTAAAAGTTAGTAATTCTGCACACACAGATTTTTTACAAATTACTTACCTATAATCGAACCCAAACAAATACGAAAAAATAAGCTCCTACTATTTTTATGCTCCCGATCGACACCATGCATTTAAAGAAATAATTATTTTAATAAATTTCAAATTAAGATTAAAATAACAAAGTATCTCAGAAGAATCTCTTAGGATAAAATGTTTAAAATTGCAAGAAAATTATGTGCTTGCTGTTCATACCTCTAAAAATAGCTACTTGTACAAAATCTATGAATGCAGTATTACTCGCTATAAAAGATAAAGTCTTTTTTTACTAAAACAGTTTATCAACAACTTTAAGAGCACTTTCCCTTCATGTCCCATAATTTGGGACACCCTGTATACAAGTGATGTTTACTGTCGCCCCATAATAATAGTTGCTTAGTTTAGTCGGTCCGAATATTTTTAATTTATTATTATTTATTTATTTGTTCATACATTATAACCTCAAGCATTTTGCCTAAAACTCTCAGTAAATCTAACCTTATGAATAACCTTAACCTGAAAGGGGCAAAGGGGCTTTGATCCCCGCTGCGGTTCGTTCCTGGAGCAGAGACTGTCCAGTGTCCATCGCTATTCAGCGCGGAATCGCTGCGAGCGTGATGGACACCTTTGCGTCGGGAACCAATCGGGGCGGTTTGGATCGGTTGTTCCTTTTAACAGGTTTAATTCTATTTTAGTTATTATTTTGATATTACTTTTACTACTTTATGATTTAGTTTATAGTCAAGTTATTCTGAAGTTGTTATTGTTTTCAATTAATAGAAATAAGTAATTACTGTTGTGATGCATCTTGCTGGCTTGTTTTATTTGAATTCTATTCTATTCTAGTTGCTAAGATACTTTTGTACAAACTGATCTGCCATTATTGCTTAATATATACTCGAATGAATATGTAACATTCTAAATATTCTTCTGAAAAATATAATAGTGTTTCGTTTAATAATCGTTTAATTTGATCGATCCATTACAACTGTAGACTTTACTTTAATGAACATTTTAGGCAAAAGCAAGTAGCTGCCAAATCACTTACTTGCTACTCCACTAAAACACTATCCTGTCCTTAAATTATATTATATATCTTAAGCAGGCAGGCAGTTATTACAACTGATAAACCCGTATCCGGTTTCCTTTCCTAGATTCTAGATCCTAGATTCTACTCAGTTGTGATAGCCCTACTATCACAACTGAGTAGAATCTAGGATGTGCTTGTCTAGCTTATTTTTAAATTCATTGACACCTTTAGCCACTACAACTTCATTTAAAATTGTATCTAAAAAGTAGACTGACCCATTTATTTCACTCGTACATAAAATATCTTCCAATTCAAGGCAAATAGTGTTAACTGCCTTCATATTGATTGCAATCTGCACGCTGAACTAATTTTCTGTATATATTTTATTCATCAGCCGTATTCCAAGGACATAAGGTCTATTATTATTCAGTTACGAGTGTCCGCTTTGCTGTTCAGAACGTCGATTAATATAATTAGTATGCGGACCTCCACCTTGACCACCATTTGCAGTTAATCTGTGGAAATGAGTTGTTTAAAAAAATGGAATCGCTGAAAATAAGGAAGAATGAACTAACCCCTTGGCCGTGTGGTGACGGTAGTAAGAATACATTTGTGACCACCCCAACTCCTTCGGGTGTCGTAAGAATCGACTAAGGGATTGAAGTGTCACTGACCATTATTTTTTGATAAAAGATTGATGATGGGCAGCAGCGTCATCATAGTGGACACATTACTGCGATCGCCAATCCGCTTGCCCAGTGTGGTAATTATTGGCATTTAACTCCTAATGCGTCTATACGCATAGTTAATTAATAGGAGAGGCCTACGTCCAGAAGTGGACTATAGGCTGATGATGTATGATGATGAACTAACCCCCTTATTCATGAACTCCCAACTTATCAAGCTGATAAGTATTGTTTGTTCCTTTAGGTCTTATAGACATATTGATATGACCGAAAGGGATAAACAATGGCTTGCTAAGTTAGGACTTAGGACACGTTTATGAAGAAGGGGGTAAGTATTTCATTGAATGAGTCTTAACAAATAGGCCAGATTAAAGACAGAATCAGAAATATATTGGCTAGCTGTTTTAGATTATTTAGAAATGGTTCTGCCCTAGAATATACGTTTAGAGTACACGTAAACGATTTAATATAATATTTAATACAAATGTATAATGTCGCTTTATATTGGTTTATGAAATATTTACCTACTATAAAATTTAAATAGTCGATTTTTGCTGTATTTCTTACTAATTACTTATAGAAAATTTTAAATGACTGATCAATACACGGATTAAAATAGTTTTAATTAATATGTTATATTTTTACATGTCGATATCTATACAGGTTACGTAAATACCTATACATAAAGTGAATATTTATATCTTCACTTGTATAAGAATTAGCCCCCTAATTTCAAAAGACGTGTTTTTTATCAAAATA
Source organism: Thaumatotibia leucotreta (assembly GCA_025490895.1). Classification (NCBI taxonomy): domain Eukaryota; kingdom Metazoa; phylum Arthropoda; class Insecta; order Lepidoptera; family Tortricidae; genus Thaumatotibia; species Thaumatotibia leucotreta. The sequence continues at coordinate 65,164 of JALPQI010003297.1, forward strand.
CTGTCTATTTTTTGTCTTTTTTGCAAGAAAGAGACTTACTGCACTATATTACTAAATACTTCCGCTTGTAATAAGAGCTCTAATTAGCAATAGTAATTAGCAATGACCTCAGGTTATTTAAAAGTTGCATTTCACCTATAAAGAAATGAGATAACCGGCGTACGAAAACGCAACTTCCCCTTAACATCGCCCTTAACAGTAAGAATGGGAATCAACGCATAGCAATACATTCGACATTTGAACTTACCACGTCGCGCGAGTCACTCGCCACGCCATTTTAAAATTCATGTAACCTGCCAGTGACAATCGAATTTTACTTTTTAATTTCTCCCGCCAGTACTGGCCGTAAATGAGCTTCACTTTTTAATTTTGGGATTGCAAATTCGCCGTTAAAATGGGGTTTTTGGAGGAGCGGGATTTTTCTAAAGTGGAAACCATACCGGAATTCTACAAAGGAAAGACTATTTTGATTACTGGAGGTTCTGGTAAGTTTTATCCTAGTTTTTTTTTAATTTTGTAGAAGGCGGTTTACAGCAAAGAACGCCGATACATGTTGCGTGCCTTTACTTTGCGAACGAGCTCTATCATGCACTAAGGCTGTACGTTTTCTTTACTTCGTATTCTGAAAAACAATTGATATTTTTTTATTCCGTGTAAAAATTTAGTCTAAGTAGCCTTTTTTATTAGAATAAGTTTTTAAGCTAATGTGATAATATACATTATTAGTATGACATAAAACGGGAAATTTACCTTTTTATTAGATTGAATAATTAATTTTATAGAGAGTGTCTTAAAAATAAGTGCAATTCCGTTGCCAGTGAAGGATGGGGACGCTGAATAGACGCCCTAGAGGCAATTCAAAACATACCAAATTTGAAAATTCCTATTTTTAGAATAACGTGTTCCAATTTTACGGGCGGATATTGGATGGTCGAATAATTTTTCGTATTTTTTTTTCATGTCAATGTTAATTGGTCGAAAATTATTTGATCGAAATTTTTTGGTCGAAATTATTTGGTATAAAATTTTTTGGTCAAAATTTTTTTTTAATTATAGCTTATACAGCGTGTTTTTCTTCATATGCTATAACTTTAAGGGAAGCTTATTTAGGTCAAATATAATTAATTTCTCTAAGAAACTAGTGTTTTAACTCTTACTGTTATTGAGTTATTAAAAAATAAGTTTAATCACTGAACATGTGTATTGCAACCTTTATTACATTCTAATGTTACTTATTTTGACATGTGCCGTCAGTCAACTGAGATTAACTTTTATTTTATTCTTAAGGTTATCTTACACTTACCATTTAATTTATTGTGTATGAAAACAAAAAAAAAAATTATCTAATTTTCCAAAAGCCGTTTCTATTAATCAAAAACAATTTCTATTAATTACCCAAGTAACCTGTCTAATTTAACGCAAATCGAAACGAACACCCTGTATATGGACTAACGTTATAGTGTCTAAAGAATAAATAAATAAATATCTTCGGACATCTTACACAAATCAACCTAGTCCCACGGTAAGCTCAATTAAGGCTTGTGGTGTGGGTACTAGGCGACGATATATATAATAGATAGATACATATACCTACTTATATACATAGACAGCCATGACCAAGGAACAAATATTTGTGATAAATAAATACACAAATAATGCCCTCGCCGGGATTCGAACCCGGAACCTCCAGCTTCGTAGGCAGGGTGACTACCAACTAAGCTACAGAGGCTGACAGATTGTACTGAATAGTACTTGCTATTTTTTTTTAATTTGTTTATGAGCACCCTGTCTCCGATATATCTGATAGCAAATATCTAATAATTTTGTAAATTTAACACATTTACTAAAGTCAGAAATCTAAAATTCCCATGAATCATTGAAATGAAAGCCTTCATTAATTAATGAAACGTCATCAACTAATCATTATTGCAGTGTCTATCTCATTACTTGACATATCGTCGAGGATAATGCAATACCGCGTAACTAACAAATTCAATTAGAGTCAATTTGAATGTCAATTGTTTGATATTTGAACTCTATCTGCTTTGGTAGTTACGCGGTATTGCAGTATTCCAACGATATGTCGTAAGCGACTAATCTCATTAGAGTTCGTTCAGAAAGTGAAGACATGCGTTTCCGCATACCTATAAGTTGGGACCCTTTAAACGAAGCGTGAAGAAGCATCTAGCGGGCCAGCAAGGCGGTGGCAACTGACAGGTTACTGATTGTCTCCTGTTCGTTGCCGCCGCGATTTGGGCTCTACTTTTCACTTACGATCAGGTGGAGTGGAGCCCCTTTGTTGTGCCAACATAAAAAAAAATGTGAAATATATTATGGAAACTCCTTGCCGTCAGCTGCCCTATCGCGTACTTCTTCAGCCTCCGTAGCCTAGTTAGTAGTGACTCTGCCTACGAAGCTGGAGGTTCCGGGTTCGAATCCTGGCGAGGACATTATTTGGGTGAATATCTAAGCGTTTCAACCGCCTAATTTTGGTGGCATCTTTATGGCCGAAGTTTCTAAAAGTCTCAATTTTATACTTCGTCATTTGTATAAGGTACCATGCCTCCTTCAAATGACAAAGTAGCACATTGTAACGAATAGAAACTTCGGCAAAAATGATACCACCAAAATTAGGCGGTTGAAACGCTCAGATTTTCACCCATTTGTGTATTTTCACAAATATTTGTTCCTTGGTCGTGGCTGTGTATGTATTTAAGTATCTATATCTATTTATCTTTTATATATAAGTACCTATGCCTTGCCATCAGCGACCCTATCGCGTCATTCGTCAGCTTCCATAGCCTAGTTGGTAGTGACCCTGCCTACGAAGCTCCGGGTTCAAACCCCGGCGAGGGAAGTATTTGTGTATTTTCACAAATATTGGTTCCTTGGTCGTGGCTGTCTATGTATTTAAGTATCTATAATATAGATTGATAGATACATATTATAAGGCTCGTGTGTTTGATAGATACATATTATGTATCTATCAAACACACGAGCCTTAATTGAACTTACCATGGGACTAGGTCGATTTATGTAAGATGTCCTTGGATTTTTATTTTTTTGATCCTCGAAATCAATGGAGATGGACAGAGACACAAACCCAGGGCCATTTCGTAGCATACCTACTCTTTTTTTAATCGTATTATTTTTCTCGTTTCTATACAGGGTGTTCCACGGGCCACTGAAAACCTTGAACGGGGTGATTTAGTAGGCTGTACTGAACAACTTTTAATATGGGGCCAATCACAAAATGTAAAAAAAAATTTTCTTTTTCATACATTTTGACCGATTGATCACGACATTTTATATGAAAAAGGCAATTTTTTTTGAGATTTCTGGGTTAGCTCCATAGTAAAAGTTATTCAGTTTAACCTACCAAATCACCCCGTTCAAGGTTTTCAGTGGCTCGTGGAACACCCTGTATATTGTGATTTTTGTGTATGTTACAAACATATTTGTTTCTTTTTCTATATTTAAATTCGCGGATTTCGAAGTTCGGAGTAGTAGACCAAATGCCTTCAATTTCCACACAAACACTCGTAGTTATGTCGTTTTTCTTCAACGGTAAACAGCATGATAATGCATTTGTTGTATGCAATTTGTTGCACGTCCTTGCAACTTGAGTATGTAAACAATTATACATATACCTAGTGACATTTACCTTCGTATTGTTAATTTATTAACCGACTTGAAAAAAGGCGGAGGTTGTTGATTCAACCATTTGTTAGTACCTAGTATGGTACTTACTACTGGAGTGTATGTTACTCCATAATAATTATTAATTAGGAACTATGGGTGCAAAACTTTAACAAAACTTAAAAATTGACACATGGGAAAACTTTAGCCAAGAAAATTACGAATATTATTGATAAATCTGTAAGTTTTACTGCCTAAATAGGCATACCTACGCAACTTGCAATGTGTGGTGGTATAGATAAGTATATTTTATGGATATAGGTACATAATATGTGCTCTTTCATGTCAACTTGACGTGTTTTGTTAAAGTTTTGCACCCATAGTTCCTAACATTGATAATAATATATGTATCTCCGAGAATCGTGAATCTATTTTTTTATTTGTACGGGTATGTTCTCCGAGATGGTCCCGTTGGCACCAAGTAGGAGTCTGATGATGAGATCTTGTAGAAATAGCTTGAAAGGGTTTTTAATTTGGTGATTATAATATTCATATTTTAACTATTTAAAGAAAATGTAAAATAGACGCAAAGTTTTAGCTGCCTATTCCGTACGCCAGTAGAAAACGAAAAAATTGTAAACAAACCTAAAAACTTGCATTATTTCATTATCACGCATTTTCAGAACACAATGTTATTTATTTATTATTCAAATCAGTTACACAGCATTACAGTTATAAACTGAGGCACTGTGAACTACAAAAAATACAAAAAAACATATTTTATTATTATATTAAAAACAACTTAAAACTAGTTTGATTTAGTTTGTTAGTCTTATCCTCAACTTAAACCCTCAAACTTTGAGTTCACATACATTTTAGTTAATATTATTGATATCTATTAGTATTACGTAAAAATTAATCTATGAACGTGCTTCACGATATGGGTCAACGACAACAAATGTACCTACCTGATCGAAGAAAATTTGAACACTAACAAATGCGACTTTTATTTCATAAAATACACTGATGTGAGAACAGATTATACTACAATTGCATAATAAAATTTTGTTGGGGTGTCTGTGGTTTTCAGTGAATGTTGATTTAAACTTTTACTCATATTTTAAAGACAAAAGAGGCAGACTTCCTGCGACCACGGGTGAAACGTCATGCCCGAAACGTCAGAATATAATTAAACGTAAGTTTACGCGATTAAGACCCGTTTGTCTTTAAAATATGACAACAAATATTATTGAAAGTCGGTCATAATTATTTGTATAGGTACATTTTTTCGTTTTGTACTGGCTCACGGAATACAAGGTTTTTTTACATTTCCGTTACAGGGTACTTGGGAGTCTTGGGACATTAATAGAATTTGCCAGGTATATCGGCTTTTGTTAATTTCGTAAAAAAAAATCGTTTTCATACATAATAATTCAAATGGCAAGTGTGAGAGAGCCTCAAGAATAAGATTTCAGGTGACTGATGGTGATGGCACACGTCAAAATAAATAAGTAACATTAGGATGTAATAAAGGTTGCAATACAATTGTCCAGTCATTAAACTTATTTTTTGAATAACTCAATAACAGTAAGAGTTAAGACACTGGTTTCTTAGAGAAAATAAATATTTTTGACCTAAATAAGCTTCCCTTTCATTTAACGGAAATCAATAAAAACACCGTGTATAGAAAATTTGAATTTCTGTCCGACGTTTACTGCCAGTTTGGTTTAGTTACATGTACAGTCAAGGGCATTAATATATATACACTTCTCCATACTGATCCCTTACAAATGTTTCTATATATTAATGCACTCGACTGTACTTGCTTAAAGCTACGAGTATATCAGAGACTATAATTTATATTAGCGTCAAGGAAAACAATTAAACATTATGTATGTATCGGCCTTCGCAATACGCGACCAAAATCTTTGGACGGCCGACTAGACGTGAATTGTATATCAATATATCTTTGTGATTGGACAGCGCGTGGTGACGGCAAGAATACATTTGTCACCACCCCACAACTGTTCCCGCGGGTGTCGTAATAGGTAATCGACTGAGGGATTCAAGTCACTGATTATTCTACTGATTTATTGATGATGGGCAGCAGCGTAATCACTGTGAACACACTACGCACCTTTAAACCGAATTAACTCACAATTTTTTTGCTGGTGGTAGGACCTCGTGCAGGGTCCGGCCGGATAGCTACCACCGTCTTACCTGTTAACCTGCCTCTAAATAGTATTGTGTTCCGGTTTGGGGGTAAGATAGCCGGTGAAATTACTGGCATAGAGGCCCATCTAAGTCATCAGGGTAGGCAGCGTATAGGTGATTTTTTGGTCACTATGTCCATGGGCCTCAGTTCCTGCTTTCTATCAGGTAGGCTGAGAGTTGAGTTGTCTACCTTCGTCACATAAAAAAGAAACCGCGAATCGAGTTTAAAATTTTACAATTACATTAAAACTAAGAAGTTTAAACAGTACTGTGCAAAAGTCTACTATTTCGTTTCCGGGCGGGATTTTTCGGCGATTGTTGAAGTCATCCCGTGCTCCTCTTTGCGTTATATTATAGTATTATCTTAAAATCTGAAGATTCCCAAACTTTGAGTTATTTCGGTTTAGAATATTTTCTTCGGTTACCGCGAGGATAACACATGAAATAAAACTATGAAAACGGATAAACACGCGTATATTAACTAACTTTAACTTCAGCCATCCGCAGACCACGAACCCTGTAAAGTGTTCAAAACGTCGGAGTGAAGTTAATATACGCGAGTTTATCCGTTTTCATAGTTTTATTTTATTTCCGTTTATTAATGAAGGTGCTACTGCGATCGCTAACCCGCTTGCCAAGCGTGACAATATGGGCATTTACTACGAACAAATAAAACATGGAAGCCGCACGCCATACTAAATTGCCTTTCAAAAACGGTCCTGATTTTTAGTTGACAAGTGTCACCCCCTCTTCGATGCATCACGGTAATTAATTTCAATATCAACCTATAAAAACTTAAACTGCCATTTAAAAATAGTTGTGATTGGTCCGTCAAAGTGTTGATTGGTTATATTCTATAAACATTTGTCAAAGATGTTGCGCCGAAATATGCGCGGTGTTAAGAAAAGCGCGTTTGTTAGTCGTATACCTCGAAATCACAAAATTCTTGTAGCTTTTCACCTATTCGCGTTTCGCCGCGATAGCGTATTTTTTTTTTGCATGAAATATCGTTGGTATATTTTGTTACTCGCATATATTTTTAATAGATTTTTACAATAGTAGCAAATTTTGATGTAGCATGTATTATTAATAGCCTATTTAGTTAGCAGCATTTATTTTCAATAGATGTTTGCAACAGTAACAAATTAATACAATAATACAGAAATGTTCCCTCCGTGTGAACTTGATTCATTTAAAACTCGAGAACCTTTCCGCTCCAACGGCCATCGGTTCTATGCCGCCCACTGCCACTTAAGTTTCTGCGATCCGGAGACCTATATCTTTTACTTTGGTTCTGCGCGATATGTAATAACGCGTTACAAGCAAATATCTATTGAGGTGAAAAGCGATTACAATGAAAAAAGGCAAGAAAGTAAATATGCTAAGACTTTTGTACACCATTGTAATTGGCTACCAGAAATAATTCTACTAGAAAAAAAAAACTTAAGAAATTTTGAGATCGCGGTGAAACGCGAAAATGTGAAAAGCTACAAGGATTTTATGATTTCGAGGTATACGACTAACAAACGGAAAAGCGCTATGTCCTGCCTATCTTGGCACAATTGAACAATTGTGTTTGGGGGCATTTTTGAGCTGGCGTTAGACGTCCATGTTATATAATATAAGGTCGCAGGGCATTTACCTCCCAATGCGTCCATACGCATAGTTAATAGGAGAGGTACTCGGATATGGCCTAAATCCAGCAGTAGATGATATATTACAAGCTGATGTGTACTAGAACTCATCGATCGATAGTCTTATATCTAATTGCCGTATTTCCTATAAACCCTAATTTCCTTTCTCGTTCGCTCCTCCAGTTTTTTGTCCCGTTCCCTCTAATAATGCAATGACGCCATTTTCCCACGCCATTACGTGACTTATCATTTATCATTATGCAACAAATGAAGGTGCAAGGTGCAACTAGAGTGCATTTTATTTGCGATACAATAACAAGCAAATATTCACTGATAAAATCATCACCAAATTGATTTTATTTAATCCGACTTCAACCGATTTCTCCGAGATTCAATCATCAGACTCCGAGTTAGTGTTAACGGGATCACATCGGGGCACGATACCTGCACGATTAAAAAAAAAAAGAAAATAACTTTACCTACGATTTTCGGAGATATTATGAGTCAGTTAACTTCCAACTCAGATAAATCCACTCTAACTACTTGAAAGATTATTGAAAAAAAGTGATAATTCGGTAATTTTAAAGGCAGATTATTTTTATTATGGCTAAAGCAATAAAAAATCGATCCTGTTAAAAAAAAATCAGCTTAAAAACCATCTAAACTAGTGTATTCTTTTCAAAAAATATGAATTTTGATTGGATTGTGAGGATTTAAGACACTTCCTTCGGCTGTGTTTTAATTATCGTCACTTGATTCGGGTTTATTTTTTTGCACTTGTATTGTAATGTACTGTTTTAGGATTGCAAGGATTTTTGCGTATCACATGTCTTTTCCAGTGCCTGAAACATTGTTATTAGCAAACATAGATTATCAATATTCCACACAATTGCTTCTGTATATTACTTTACATGTACAGCAGAACACTGGTAGTAAATGTTCATGTGTAAAACTCAGAAAAATTATTGTTATGACATCTGTCCGGACCACTTTTCTATAGTATAGGTATATATAGTACTGGGCCAGCATTGGGACCACGCAAAAAAGGCACGTTTGATATCGAGTTGCGGAAAAAAATTGCCAGAATACCACAACATAGGTACATATATATATATATCTCTGATCCATCCATCCTCCATCACCATAGCCCATTAGTATTTTCCATTACTTTTCAATAGTCTCTGGGACTGATTTACGGATATCTATCTATGTTTGCTATGTTTTTACTTTATTATGACTAGACTATATCTATACATATAATAAAGCTGAAGAGGGTCGAAAGTCTGTACTACATGGAAGATATTTACAAAAAAATGATGGAGGAGGTCTTAAAATCGATAATAGATCACATTTATGTAATTTTTAGAAGTTTTGTCTGTTTGTCGGTTTGTCTGTTTGTCTGTTTATTGCACGGAGCATCACGAGAGAACGGCTGGATGGATTTTAATGAAAACTTCACCGTCGTATTCAGAAGACCTCGGGTCAGGACATAGGATATAAAAAATGGTCAAGTGTGAGTCGGACTTGCAGTAAAAAATTAAAATTACAGTTAAATCAACCTATCTCGAAAAGTATAAGAGATATTTTGATCAAACCAGAAGTCGTTTAAAGAGTTCATTGCTATGCATGTGTCGTCATCATCATCATCATCATCATCATCAGCCGAAAGACATCCACTGCTGAACATAGTCCTCCCCCAAAGATTGCCACAATGACCGGTCATGTGCCACCCGCATCCAGCGGACACGTGCATGTGTAAATATGTATGTGTATATGGAACAAATTACAAAAACTGCGTAAATTATTTTAAGAGACATGACCAATCAATTTACAAGAAACACCTTAAATGTAATAGCCTACAACTATTCAAAAGTATCAGCAGACGCGACGCATTTGCCATGACTATTTGAGCAGGCGCTATATTAATACCCCTCAACAATTTATCAACACCATTATTCACAGAACGCAAAACCTTTTTCGTATACTTTGACAGTCATCAAAAAAAGTCTCTTCGGCTCTCGGTTTGTTAGACTGACAGCGTGGGTTAACCCCTCGGGCCTTCGGTCCTCGGGATAGTGTGGACTGTAGCCTCGGGACTACGGCCCTCGGTTTGTTAAACTGACAGCGTGAGATAAGCCCTCGGGCTTTCGGCCCTCGGGATCGTGTGAACTGTGTTCTCGAGCCTACGACCCTCAGGTTCATAGACTGACAGCGAAGGTTAACCCCTCGGGCCTTCGGCCCTCGGGTTCGCGTGAACTGTGTTCTCGAGCCTACGACCCTCAGGTTCATAGACTGACAGCGAAGGTTAACCCCTCGGGCCTTCGGCCCTCGGGTTCGCGTGAACTGTGTTCTCGGACCTACGACCCTCAGGTTCATAGACTGACAGCGAAGGTTAACCCCTCGGGCCTTCGGCCCTCGGGATCGCGTGAACTGTGTTCTCGAACCTACGACCCTCAGGTTCATAGACTGACAGCGAAGGCTAGCCCCTCGGGCCTTCGGCCATCGGGATCGCGTGAACTGTGTTCTCGAACCTACGACCCTCAGGTTCATAGATTGACAGCGAAGGCTAGCCCCTCGGGCCTTCGGCCATCGGGATCGCGTGCACTGTGTGCTCGAGCCTACGACCGTCAGGTCCATAGACTGACAGCGAAGGTTAACCCCTCGGGCCTTCGGCCCTCGGGATCGCGTGAACTGTGTCCTCGAGACTACGACCCTCAGGTTCATAGACTGACAGCGTGGGTTAGCCATTCGGGCCTTCATCCCACGGTTTGTTAGACTGACAGCGTGAGTTAACCCCTCGGGCCTTCGGCCCTCGGGTTTGTGTGGATGGTGACCTTACTCCTGCAGCCCTCCTGTTGATATACTGGCAGCGGGTATTAATGCCTCGGCCCTCGGGTTCGTTTAGACAGGGGTCTCGGGCCTCCGATCCTCGGGTTGATAATCTGACAGCGTGGGTTAACTCCTCGGGCCTTTGGCCCTCGGGTTCATGTGGGGAGTACTTGATTGATCTGATTGGCTACAGGATATACTGAATGCTCCAAGCTCTGTCTTCTTACAGCTTAGCATCGACCATAAAACAACATTTCGTCATAAGCCCGATTGGGATTTGGCCCTAACTCGAAGCTCGGTTTCAGCCTTCGTGGTCTTGACGCCTCACCTTTGAGCCTTGGGCCCTCAGGCTCGGTTTGTTTAATTACTGCATATATGAAATGCTTGGCACTATGTCTCGGTCTCGGCCATAAAGCCAGTATTTCATGAAAAATACGATCGGTCATCGGCACTGCTTGGAACTCGCCCTTTGCAGCCTTAACGCCTCGGCTTTGGGCTTTCGGCTCTCAGGCTCGACTTATTTGAATACTGAATAAATATTATATTGAATGCTAGAACGCGTCGGGCTCGGACCACTGTTCTGTTTTCTCATAGTTCGGCCTACGATCTCCTTACTCTGTATATTTGACATGTATTTTTATTGTTTCTGTGATTGGGTCGGCCCTCCTGCTGCAAGGCCGAATTACTTGGGCCCCTGGAGTGGGTTTCCGGGCCTTCAACCCTCTGCTGGATCGGCCTTCTTCCTCCCAACCTAAAGTTCGCCCTTCGGGCTTGCTGAACTACTCGGGGTTTAAACTTTTCGCCCCAGCACACTGCCATCTTAGATTATTTTCCAACTTTTTCCGAATATTACTCTTTTGGGTTCCTCGACTCAAACCCTGGCGATAGGTTTTTGCATACACTGCACTGACGCTTACTGCCACGCATTCAGCAACTGAAGTCCTCCGGTTAACTTAGAGTAATCCATGCTATGATGATGACTTTTATGATGCTCTCAAGCCTCATCTTAATTTTTATCCTCAACTCCTTACTTACGCTATGCTTATGCTTTTTGAATATGTATAATTTTGGCGTTTTGAAATACGACTATCATTTTGTTTGCTGAGGGAAACCACATTATTTTACTACCTTAAGAGATATCAAAATTTGAGTAGTATTTGGAAGTTAACCTCAAACGATAGGTACCTAAACCATTTATTTCATTGTGTATGCTATCAATTTCTTTGCTACACCGAACACAACACAGATCACCGAACAGCACGCGTGCGAAGTCGCGGGCACAGCTAGTACCTATATACTGTTTTGACAAGTTGTTTACGCTTTAGATTTCACTTGACAATATATATATATCTCTGATCCATCCATCCTCCATCACCATAGCCCATTAGTATTTTCCATTACTTTTCAATAGTCTCTGGGACTGATTTACGGATATCTATCTATGTTTGCTATGTTTTTACTTTATTATGACTAGACTATATACCTATATACTGTTTTGACAAGTTGTTTACGCTTTAGATTTCACTTGACATTATCTAAATCTAGAATCATTTACTTTTAAATATTTTTTATTCTGTTTTGTTTATTATAATGTTATTTGCTTGACTAGATTATGAATAATTTACTGTGTTTAGATTAAGATAAATTTACTGTTGCCAGCGCTTTGGTGCAAACTGTAATGCTGTGTAATATATTGTAGAAATAAATAATAAATAAATAAATTTATGTGCCCGTGAATGGGTTGCAGCAGGTGTACAACACAGCACTCCAAAGCGGCTCTACGTGTTGGATGTGTTGCAGCAACACAGCACTCCAAAAGGGATCTATGTGTTGGATCTATATCTCCGTGCAAGCCAATAAAAATACCGGGATTTGTAAGCCTGTGATTCTCAAGGAGAGGCAAACATTTATGCTCATAATGTTACATTACTCATTACATTATGCTAATAATAAACATTTCCTACTGTGCAGTGTTGTGCTTCATGCAAATAGTGAATATACATATAGAGTGATTTTTTTATTTACGGGTTAAACTTTAGGGGGTTAATTCTGAGGTCATTATGCCATATTGATGAACTTTTACGATGGGATCGACATACGATTCGTGAAAAAAAACTTGTCATAACGCGACACCTACTTACTTTCAAATGCCAAAAAAGGATATAATAAAGAAACTAATTTAAATATGTAATTTAACAGGCTTCATAAAATGTCAGCCACAAAGATAGGTACAAAATTGTGTTTACTGTAACTAAAGTTGCAAAATAGCACTTAGTTAAATTGATATTCCTCATTTTGCGTAGAAAATGTCGGAAGACATCAAATGAAGGGTCCACGAAAGAACATATCCATTCAATTCAAAATACAGAAGGAAAAACCACCTTACTTTTAACAGAATAAGGTGTGAATTTGCCCTGATTTTTTTAAGCATTGGACATGTTTTTTCCGTGGGCTTTAAATTTTCATTATCCCTGTCACTGTTATTCTCTTTCCATCTATTTCAATTGACTTTTCCTCGATGACACCGAGTTTGCCATTCATAAGTGAATATTAGAGTTAATTTAAATTGGATTAGAGTTAAAACATAAAGTGGAAACTTTTACAAAAAAATCCGAAAAAACGAGCCGCTTGGAAATAATACGGGTTTATCCGCAAATGTTCAACCCTAAAGGTGAAGTGTAAAGGTGGATTTAGACCAAACGAAATGCTCATTTTATCCCCACATAGGAAATCAACGAATTTCGTCGAATTACGTTTTGTGTAGCGACCGAATTTCGTAGAATGGAGAATGGAATGAGCATTCGCTCGTTTTGTCCAAATCCACCTTCACTGACCATTCATTTACTGAATAGGAAAAAAGATCATGGGCAGCATCATTATCATAAATAAATAAAATAAATATCTTGGGACATCTTACACAAATCAACCTAGTCCCACGGTAAGCTCAAATTAAGGCTTGTGATGTGGGTACCAGGCGACGATATATATAATAGCTAGCTATTATAGCGATATATACAGGGTGGTCCAAACCTTGACGTCATAAATTTTTTTTTAGGTTCTCTACGTCATGGGCTATCAGAATATACCCCATGTATGTTAGCCGATTTTTTGTAGTTTTCGAGTTATGAATTTTTGAATTTTTTTTTTTGAGAAATTCTGGAATGAAGAAAAATATTGATAAAAAAAACTATTGGGTTTTTTTAATATTTTCTTTCTGTGAAAGTATTACTACAAATAAAGCATTTACTGACAAAAAAATTTGCGTCCTCACTTTGATACAAGTAGGATAAAAAATACAAAACTCAAAATTTTACGTTAAAAATGCATCAAAATAGCATTAATGTACTTAAATAAAAAAAAATAAAACGTATCCCAAAGATTTTTGGTAATGTAAAGACTGCCCTAGACCTTAAACCTTCGTAAAAGCAAAAAAAAAGTTATACTTAATAATGAGGATTTTTTGGAGTAGTCGGTCAAATAAACTTAAAAAAAACTTCTAAATTTTTAATTTAAAAATAAAGTGAAATTTCGTCTGTTTTGTTGTTCTTATCAATAAACAAAGACAGAAAATACCACGAAAACTCAATTTGTGTAGTTATTCAAGTCATTTTTTACTACTTAAAAATTTTAAGTTTTTTTAATAGTAGTAGTAGTTTATTTGACAGACTACTCCGAAAAATCCTCATTATTAAGTATTACTTTTTTTTGGCTTTTACGAAGGCTTAAGGTCTAGGGCAGTCATTACATTACCAAAAATCCTTGGGATATGTTTTTTTTTTTTTTATTTAAGTACATTAATGCTATTTTGATACATTTTTAACGTAAAATTTTGAATTTTGTATTTTTTATCCTACTTGTATCAAAGTGAGGACGCAAATTTTTTTGTCAGTAAATGCTTTATTTGTAGTAATACTTTCACAAAAAGAAAATATTAAAAAAACCCAATAGTTTTTTTTTATCAATATTTTTCTTCATTCCAGAATTTCTCAAAAAAAAAATTTCAAAAATTCATAACTCGAAAACTACAAAAAATCGGCTAACATACATGGGGTATATTCTGAAAGCTTATGACGTGAGGAATCTAAAAAAAATTTTTTGACGTCAAGGTTTGGACCACCCTGTATAATAGCTAGCTATTATATATATCGTCGCCATATAGATACTTAAATACATAGACAGCCATGACCAAGGAACAAATGTTTGTGATAAATAAATACACAAATAATGCCCTCACCGGGATTCGAACCCAGAACCTCCAGCTTCGTAGGCAGGGTCACTACCAACTAGGTTACGGAGGCTGTCTATCATAGTGGACACACTACATATTGCGATGTTTCAATCCTCCTAATAAGTAAGCATAGCTACAAGACATTTACGCCCAGCAGTGGATTGCGGTAGACTAATGATGTGCTATGTGATGTCTGAATATACGTGGAATGTCTCTTTGTTGCAGGTTTCATGGGGAAAGTACTAATTGAGAAGCTGTTATACTCTTGCACTGACTTGGATCGGATCTACCTGCTAATGCGCTCCAAGAAGGGAGTCAAGTCTGAAGACAGGATAGCCGAGCTATATGGTACAAATGTAAGTCTCACAGATTCCACAGTTAACCTCTATTGTCAAAATACTAGGACATGTTCACTGGGATAAGGATAATATTTATATTCTGTTCAATGTAAATAGAGTTGCAATTGTTTTGTCCCGTGTTTACTGACAAACTAAGATCAACGTTATTTCCTGTCGAGTAGACAAAATTGATCCCGTATGGTGAGCCTTAGGAGGTTAAGAGACCTTTTCCTAGACCCAACCCATGAGAATTTGTAGCTGGCTACTAACTGGGGACAAAAATCATTTTGAAGTTTTCTACCTACCAATCAGGCTACGAAATGTGAAATTCGTTCTTATATGGCTAGCCACAAAATAGGTATTCAAAGGCAAAATACATTATTATTGTTAACCTCCGTAGCCAAGTTCGTAGTGACTCTGTCTATGACACTGAAGGATCTAGGTTCGAAACCGGTGACGAGAACATTTATTTCTGCGTTTTCCACAACACAATCTTAAACTGAGACCAACTACAGGACTAGGTCGATTTGTGTAAGAATATCCAATGCAATTTACTCATTGTTATACTAGCGATCCTTCCCGGCTTTGTACGGATATATTATTCGCTATTGACATTAAACCTTCTTCTTGAATCACAAACTATTAAAAACTCTCATCTAAATCCGTTACGTACAAGTAGTTTTAAAGATTTAAGCATACATATGGATCTAGGGACAAATAAAGCGACTTTGTTTTACACTATTTAGTAATCATGTCAATTATATTCCTTCTATTTCAGTTTGTCTACGACCGCTTGAAGAGAGAGAGACCGGGTGTGTTTGAATCAAAAGTGCACGTCGTGGCAGGAGATATTCTGGAGAACGGATTAGGTAAGAGAAGTACCCAATTCCATACGAGTTCATTTTACAACAAATTGACGTTACAAACCTAATGGGTTGGTCAAAAATATTTTGCTGTTATTCTGACCCATCAGACACCCAGTTCAATCTTGCTTCACGACCCAGATGAAACTACATTTATTCAGACCGTTAGTGGTTATTAAGAGTTTTGGTGCCTACCATTTGGGTTAGATAATGTAAAAATAAATTTAAATTAAACCTAAGTTTTTTGTACTGTCACCAACAATAGTGTGTTTCTACGTCTTATGTGGCCCGAAGCTCGTGTCAGATTTGTGGATCCTTTATTGTTTTAAATATTACGCAGTGTTACATTTAACTGATGGAATAATGGTATCCTTTTCGTTTCAGGACTATCAGAAGAAGACCGCACTCTGCTTGTTAATCGAGTCAACATCATTTTTCATGTAGCTGCTAGTGTTAGGTAATTATTCCCAAGTATTATCTCAGATTCTGATCCGCTTGGCGACCTAATCTTATAAATTGGCGTGGGCTAGTAATTACGAAAGCGGACTGCAGATAGGTTTTCCATTAAATATTCCGATTCAGTCCAGTATAACATGGAAAATGGCGTATACACGGTGTTTCCTATGTCACTAATAACCTCTGGGCACATCGTCATCATCATCATCATCATCATATCAGCCGAAAGACGTCCACTGCTGAACATAGGCCTCCCCCAAAGATTGCCACAATGACCGGTCCTGCGCCACCCGCATCCAGCGGACTCCTGCGACCTTCACCAGGTCATCGGTCTGGGCACATCGTAAATTTATGTAAATCATCCTGAGTATCTTTTAGTATGGGACCAACCGCGAATTTCAAGGAATCGTCTTTGTCACTCTAATGTCGATATTTTTGGAGCGACAGAGACAAATTATTCGAAAATCACTAATTTTAAAGCTGAAAATATATAGTCGCTTTATAAATCGAAACCAAAAACTACTTAAGAAAATACACTGACTACAAACTAAATGTAAAAAATTAATAAGTAAAAGTAATTTAAAAATACCTATCAACTTAAATAAAATTAAACGTAAAAGCTGAAAATGATGATAATGATGATGAATTTTTAATTACAGATTCGATGACCCTTTGACGTTCGCTAGCAAGCTGAATTTGAAGGGGACGAAAGAAATAGTCGATTTGGCGCGAGAAATCACTGATTTGAAGGTTGGTTTGTAATTGTTTCTATACCTACAGGGTGTCGGGGAGCTAGAGTGGACAGGGTATTGCGACCATATATAACATGGACGTCTAACGTCAGATCAAAAATGCCCCCAAAAACAATTGTTCAATTTTGCCAAGATGGGCAGGACATGGCGTTTTTCTCACCGCGCATATTTCGGCGCAACATCTTTGACAAACGTTTATAGAATAAAGCCGATCAAAACTTTGATGGACCAATCACAACTATTTTCAAATGGCGGTTTAAGTTTTTATTGGTTGACATTGAAATTCGTTGCCGTGATGCATTGAAGAGGGGGTGACTCTTGTCAACTAAAATTCAGGACCGTTTTTGAAAGGCAATTTAGTATGGCGTGCGGCTTCCATGTTTTATTTGTTCGTAGACAGGGTAGTTGGGACATTTACTTGGAGCAACTAAAATACTTACCCCCTTATTCATAAACGTTTGTTAACTTAACAAGCCGCATTTAATTGTTTATCCCTTTCAGTCTTAACAAGGTGTTCATAAGAGCAAAAGGGACAAACAATTATTAGCGGCTTGTTAAGTTAACAAACGTTT
The DNA here is from genome assembly GCA_025490895.1 of Thaumatotibia leucotreta. Lineage (NCBI taxonomy): Eukaryota > Metazoa > Arthropoda > Insecta > Lepidoptera > Tortricidae > Thaumatotibia > Thaumatotibia leucotreta. The sequence goes on from JALPQI010003297.1 coordinate 82,689, forward strand.
ATGAATAAGGGGGTTTAAATTTAAACCTAAATATATTGTATAATAAAGATTAAATAAATAAATAAATATAAGTTCTAGTCAACCTAAATATTAATTAATTTTAACACGTTCCATGTGCAGCTAAAATCGATAGTGTCACCTCTCACGTGCAAATTCTCGCACAAAATTTCAAGCATAACCTGGCAATAGTACCTATTAAAAGTCCGCCAATACATAATTTTATCAAATTGTCACTTTTTACAGCTGATACGTGCGGGTAAGTTAACGTAGCTTAGCTCGTACGTGCAAATTTCAAATTATCCCTATACAACGTGGGTATTTGATACGGGCGAATAATTAATCCAGCTATAATATCTGATCCTACGAGTCGTATAAGATAACCATTTCGTTAAATTTTGTTGTTGATTAGGTGTAATGATTTTTCTAAAGTGCAACCCAGCAGCAATGTATGCCGGCCAACTGACATGAGAATGAGACTCGTATGACGTTTAGATACTTATGTCTACTTTAAGTAATGTGGCTACCAGTGGATGCAATACATTGCGGGCTCAATTATTTTGTATGAAAAAAAAATACCTTAATTTCTAAAATAAATTTATGTAAATAGGTTCCCTAGGTCCGATAGTAATCGCCACTAAAATATTCGCCCGTATCAAATACACACGCTGTATTTAAATAAGGATGTGCATCATATATGCTGCATTCACGTATCATCAATACCTTCAAATGCATCACATGTGATGCATGCACAGGGAACGTGTTAACTTCATCCCTATGTCGTAAAATTGTCGTTAAATTTAACTTCATCGCCCACAGACCACGAACCCAATAAAGTGTTCGAAACGTCGCAATGAAGTTAAATTTAATTAATATACGCGAGTTTATCCGTTTTTCATAGTTTTATTTCATGAGTCATCATCGCGGTAACCAAAGACAATACTAAAACCTTGAGTGTACTTAAGTTTTTAGTTAAAATTATTGATATTTATTAGTATTAATTAGAATTAAATTAGAAGCATCTAGCGGCAGCCAGCAAGGCGGTAGCAACTGACAGGTTACTGCTGGTCTCCTGTTCGTTGCCGCCGCGATTTAGGCTCTACTTTTCACTTACGATCAGGTGGAGTGGAGCAGAGTTGGGCAAAAAGTAATATGATTACTCCTTCCGATTACTTTACAAAACAACATACAAAACGCAAAAGTAAAGTAATTTATAAAAGTAATCATATTACTTTATGCTCAAATCTGGAGTGGAGACACTTTGTTGTGCCAATATAAAAAAATATATATTTCTGCGAATATGTTTCACGATATGTCAAAGATGCTAAATGCTATGGAAAGTCGGCCATATTTATTTACTTTTATTTTATTTTTGGATTTTACAGACGAATGGTATACGTACTGCGTATACGGTTATTATTTAACCTTCGGCATAATATCGACACTTATCAATCTTATCATGAACAATGCTGCATCTTAAAGCACTGGTCTCACCGCGAGCTACTAAACTGTGAACTATCGGCTATAAACACGAACAAAAGATACTCACTCTCGTGTAAATAAAAGAAATACGGCTATACTCGCCCAGCTATCAGCCATCACCGCCGAGCGAGTATCGCCGTGTCTTTTTTATTTACACAGGGGTGCCGATAGATCATAGCTTAGTAGCTCGCGGTGAGACCAGTGCCTTGTCGTTGTGCCATTATCTTGTCGTAATTTGAATCCTAACAATGAAGCACTTGAATTCCAATTGCAAGCACGTACTATTTCGGTACACAGCGTTGTTCATGATAATCATACCTGGGATAACTGGGGGCAAGTTATAGGGATTTGATATCGATTAAAAAGATGTCGATATAGTTATAATAAAAGATGTGCTTATTGAACATTCTCGATTCCAGTACAGAGGTTCAATGTCATAATTATCTGATATCGGGCCTCTTCATATAGTAAAAACTAGTATGCAGATGTCATTTTAATCAAAATGACGATTTTAATATTGATATTTTAATATTAATCGTATATTTTGAAAACTATTTTAAAATAAACGCGTAACTAGCCATTTAAAGTTATTTTTTATTTTATTTGAAGAGTAAGTACCTAATATTTATTTATGCCGAATAACATTTTGATGTTGTCATTCACAGTAACATCGATATATTTTTAGTCGATAAAATATTTTGCTACATCACTTTCGTATAAATGCCCCGAGTTATCCCAGGTATGATGATAATGGACATGGATGGGAATATCACGTGGGGTATACCAGACCCCAAATGTATGGAAACGACATATAAACATTTTTCACCTAGCGTATGGATTAATTAAGATCTACGATTTCAACTAAGTTTTTTCACGTTTCAGGCTTTAGTCCATGTATCGACGTCTTACTCTAACACCAACAGAGACCCCATTGAGGAGGTCATGTATCCCCCTCACGCGGACTGGCGGGATACCCTCCAAGTTTGCGAGAATATCGACGAGCACACGTTACGAATTGTGACACCCAAGTAAGTGTAACAAAGATTGTAGAAACTGGCCAACGGCACTTCGGGCCATGCACAGTGTAGGGTTTTGTAGTTATTCAAAGTCAAAGTAAAATATTCTTTATAAAATTTGGCCCAGCAACGAGCGCTTTTGAATCGTTAAACTAAATAGTGAATGAGAGAAAAAAAAGCTACTACGGTTCTAACCGTACACCACTGCCTGAGAAGAATCCGGCAAGAAACTCAGCGGGACTTTTTTTTTCATATAATAGTTTTGTAATATCTTACAGCTAATATGCATTAATTAAAAACGAAACATAAATTTGATTTAATATAAATACAGATATAGAACATTAACTAGAAATGAAGTCTCTAATAGTCAGCATAATTATACATTCAAAAACAGCTCGGCCGATTATATTCAAAATAGTTTTATTTTATAGTTCCTATTCAAGAAAAGAGCGCACTCCCAGGTTGGCAACGCACTTGTTATACCACGAGTGTGTCCATGGGCGACGGTGATCGTTTACCATCAGTAGTCTGATCGCTTACCTGCTATTCCTTAAAAAAAAACCCATTCATGATCTTTTTCGTCGCATTTCGTTGGTCTGTTCGTGATGGGTCAAACGCAAACCCATGTTCGGAGTCTTTCCGGTGGACAATCTATAAAAAATAAAAGTTAAGGCCTATAAAGCTTGATTTTCTTATGAAAGCCTTATCTTCATTAAGACGTACTCCTTTTTCATTGCGTTGTATGATAAAAATCATTACTACCTGTCCACAGGCTGTTAACTATCGACCACAGAAAAGAAAACGTGCGTGTTCAGCTGAACTGTAGAGCCCCTCTTTCCTGCGGCCAATAGTAAGCAACTGGTAGGCGTGTAGTCGTGATTTTTACACGACTGCCAAAAGGAGAGTATATGTGTTCAGTCCCTATGTATGTTTCATATTTTCTTTAAACGCGCAGATCTTCGCGACCACTTAACCGTTTTTAATAGTGTAAGGTATCATTAGAATCGTCGTGACGTCGCGGGTAACATAGGATATGTGACGTCACGTTAAAAATAATATGGCGGCCTAAAAATTCAATATTATCTAGCCAAAAAAAATAAATATTAAAGAAACCTATCGAGTTTAGTATCAAAATGAAGAGATTCAAACAACGATTACGAATATTTATGTAACTTAAATGTTTGTTACTTATTCTAGAAAAACCAGATTCATTAAAATACAATTAAAGCGCAAAGAATAATATGTCATCTAAATGCTATGATTTGGGTATCAAATTAAAGCATTTTGTATGCAGATTGTAAATATATATACAAGTTATATGTTTAAGTATATGTTCGAAGAGAAAACTCGAAATGTTCTACATCGCACTATTGAAGTTTTTCTTGGAAGCCTAAGACGTGACAGGACTGTCACCGTTGACACATCTTCTTGAAGTGTGTATGAAACAGATACATTGTATGTACGCGCTTGTGGTCAAGGGGTAAAATGCACGGCTGCTACGCAGCGGTCGTGGGTTCAATCCCCGGCTCTCGTAATCGATGAGTTTTTCAAATAGAACTTATATACGATATATCGTTTGATATACAGTACCGGGCAAAAGTTTAAGTTGAGACTTTCGGGCGATATTTTTTTTCAGTGTTAACAGTAAAATTTCAAGAGCTAGTTAATATTAATTTCCCATAGAATCTTAACAATTTTATAAATTGAATCCGATAACAATTCATAGGCAAGTGAAGTTGTCATATTTTTGATGATGACATGACTACCAAAAGCTGCCACAGCTGCCTCAGTTGTCCGAACTGTTCGAAAGTAACGGTTAATTAATAAGAAATAGCTCAATGATCAGTCATAATTATAGTAGTTGGAAACAAGTGTCGACTAAAATGCTGGAAAAATTATAGCCCAAACAGTCGATTTCGTATCAAAATCGTGGTGCGAACTTGCATGCTTTACGGTGAAGGAAAACATCGTGAGGGAACTTGCATACATCTGCAAAGAACATTTTGTCTAGTACTGTACACAAAGTGCTTTACGGTGAAGGAAAACATCGTGAGGGAACTTGCACACATCTGCGTAAAAATTCAAGAATGTATGAGAAGTTCCCAACAAGTATTGGGCCAGCGTTGCGAAGAGTGGCCAGAATACAATATCAAAAAAATTACGTACGATATTATTCGCATATCAAAGGAATGGCCCTAAAATACAATCATATTAGCAATTGAGGCCAAACAAAATTGCTATAGGTACGTGTTGTAACATGCCCATAAAATTTAAAACTTGAAATATCTTATTTTTTTCATTCAAAATATGAGCCTACAATTTTGTTAAATGTCAAATTAGTAATTAGGCACATGATAGGTACGAGTACAACAACGTCACTAGAAAATGAACTTAGTCAGACATAATGGTGCTAGATATGTTCTAAGGGTGCTACAGAGGAGCACTAAAGGGGGGGGGGGGGCAAGGTTTTGACCGTTTTGCCGTTGGCCGTTTGATCAGATCAGGGTCGGGTTTGGCCTTAACATTTGCGCAGGGGAGTTGGTATGAATGAAGGTGGGTTTGCCTGGAAACTTGAGTCTCACGCAGCTCGCAGGCAAGCGCACCGGGTGGCAGCGCTCCAGACCTTCGGCCCTCCGAGGATCACGGCTTTCAGCCTCCGCATTTTCTCGAAACAATTTTGGTACGATTCGGTTTAATGCTACACTTTTCCATTGTAGGCATAGCGAAGGAGCGCTGGGCTCTGGCCTTCGGCCCTACGTGGAGCTCAGTTTACAGCCTTCGCAGGTTGTGGAAACGATCGTCGGGTATACGGATCTCCGATTCGTTTTCATGTTACACTATGCCATCACGTAGTGTGGTAGCGCTAGGCACTGGCTTCGATTGTTAAGCCAGTTAAGAAGGACGGTTGTACCGCCTGGGCTCGCTCGTCGGGCCTCCGACCATCGCGCTCGCGCTTGAAGCACCCCGATAGTTACGCTGCAGTACTTCGTCCCCTTCTTCGGTCTTGCTTTAAATTTCTTTCAAGTGACACTTGGGCCCTCTAAGTTAAAGTCTGTGCCTCTGGCTCCGATGGTCCGGGCCGGGGGCTCGGCTTTCGGCCTCGCATACCAGTGCCTCTTTGAGGAACGATTCGGGCCTTCGGCCCTACGCGGAGTACGTCCTACGGCCTTTGCAGGTTGTCGAAACAATCGTCGGATCCATTTTAACGTTACACTATTCACTCGGCCTTCCGCCTCGCGAACTCGCGCGCCTCTGGGTGCCGCTTTTGGCCGTTGGCTCTACGTGGAGCTCGGCTGCGCGTAGAGCCAACGGCCGAAAGCGCGTCGCAGTGCGGCGCGTTAAATCGAACCGTTGCACTTTGGGCCCTCCGGTTTGATTATTAAATCAGTTAAGAGGGACGGTTGTACAGTGTGGGCTCGCTCGTCGTGCTTTGGGCCCTACGCGGATGTCGGTTTTTTAGATGCTGGGGTGTGTGAAGAAGCATGATACTACAATTTTCCCGCAGCTTGGCCTTCGGCCTCTCTTTAAATTTGCAAGACGTGCTTGGGCCCTCGAAGTGAAGGTCCGGGCCTCCGCGAGCTCAGTTTTCGGCCTCCTACCCTGATACTCGCCCTTTGGACTCGCTCAACATAGATTTACATTGGTTCGTCACGTAGCGTGCCTTTCGGCTTCGCCCAAAATTAGCGGG
>JALPQI010003298.1:0-90536 GCA_025490895.1 Thaumatotibia leucotreta
TTTCACCTTTTAGAGGAGTTTTGAAGACGTTTAAAGGGAAATGGGGAAGGTTCTAGACTCACCCATCGGCAGTGTGCCGGGGCCGGGTCCGGCAGCAGCCGGCGCCCGAGCAGACAGTGCAGCAGGCGAGCTCGCGCGGCAGCACTAGTGCCCAACACCACTATAGCGGCCGGACGGGATGATGAGTCGCCTATATCTTTTCCCCAACTGAATCAAGCTCTAAAATGCTTTTAAGTCTCCTTCCGTCACCTTTTTAGCCATGTGCTAAGTGACGTAGCCGTGTAGACTTACTATCTGTGTCCCAAATAGTCTAAATCTCTTCGCAGCTCGGTTTTAGATACTAAAAAGAAGCAATGGCTTGAACCATTGGATTGCAATACTCGAGCAGCTCGGTCTTTAGCTTTCGTAGCGCTACAAAGCTAACCATCGCTCTCTTAGGACGTTGGATATTTAAGACACTTGGGAAGGGAAACTTTGGCCGCGACAATTCATACGAGAAATTCAATTGGGTTACAAAACTCACCTTTAATGTCGATTGGACCTTCCGGGTTTTCAGCCTCATGCGGAATTCGGCCGTTGGCAATCTCCGTTCTACCTACCGGATTACTTATAATAGCGTAAGAGGAAGTAGGGACCCTAGCCAAGTAGCCACGCTCCTGCCTTTTGTCTTTTCACGACTTACGCTTTTTAGACTACTTGGAAGCTCATTTAGAATCTTGTGGCTATGCTCATGGCCTTTGGTCTTTACGGGAATTGTTGGCTTTTAGAGGAGATTTGAAGATGTTTAAAAGGAAATAGGGAAGGTTCTAGACTCACCCATCGGCAGTGTGCCGGGGCCGGGTCCGGCAGCAGCCGGCGCCCGAGCAGACAGTGCAGCAGGCGAGCTCGCGCGGCAGCACTAGTGCCCAACACCACTATAGCGGCCGGACGGGATGATGAGTCGCCTATATCTTCTACTGTCTCTTTACTCTTACTCTTCCTATACCCTTTTAACTCTTTAGGTTTTCAAGTCTCCTTCTTCTGTCACCTTCCCTGAGCCCTGTGCTAAACTGTCTACAGCTGTATAGCTGTTTTAAAATTCAACTTATAATACGACTTACTATGTGTGTTCTTACTATGTGTCCTAAATAGTTGAAATCCTTTCGAAGCTCGGTTTTAGACACCCCAAAGAAGCAATGATCGATCTGACCCTCCGGGCTTCCGATCTTACACCTACGTTCTTCGACATACACTGAGCTTTGACAGTCAAAGCTCTATGCGCTTAATTACTTCTGATGACACTTTTTTATTTAAAAGGCTTACGCTTTTCAGACCACTTGGAAGCTTTTCTGGCAATTTGAGGGTATGCTCCTGACTTTCGCTCTTTGCGGTATGAATTTTCACCTGTTAGAGGAGTTTTGAAGATGTTTAAAGGGAAATAGGGAAGGTTCTAGACTCACCCATCGGCAGTGTGCCGGGGCCGGGTCCGGCAGCAGCCGGCGCCCGAGCAGACAGTGCAGCAGGCGAGCTCGCGCGGCAGCACTAGTGCCCCACACCACTATAGCGGCCGGACGGGATGACGAGTCGCCTATCTCTTCTACGCGACTGGAGACATCTCTTATATCTGGAATAGACGGTTCACCGTGTTAAAATCTGATGTAGGGTTCTGTTAAAGATGAGAACTCGTATTTTAAAACAAAAAAGTGACACACCTACGGCAGTTATTCATCGCGTACTATTAGGATGATGTCTCAGCCACTTAAATAGGAACGAGAGAGAATACTCAAATAGGAGTGACTTCTCAGTCACTCCTATTTGAGTATTCTCTCTCGTTCCCAATTGAATTTCCGAATTCAGCTAGGTTCTCACCTAGCTGAATTCGGCGCATGTCGTGCACAAGTGATAAACAGCAATGAGTACTCAAATATGATTGAGCGTCGGTAACGTGACACAATGTGCACGCAGGGGCGATATACATCAATGTGTTCTCAAATAGGAGTGAAAGAAAGAACTATAGCTCCAATGCGTCGGCCATAGCACGCCGCCCGCCATTCTTGTGGCTGTGAGTGCACAAGCGAGATAAATAAATAGGTTCCCAAATAAGAGTGAAAGAGACCTAGCTCCAATGCGTCGGCCATAGCACGCCGTCCGTCATTCTTGTGGCTATGAGTGCACAAGCGAGATAAATAAATAGGTTGCCAAATAGGAGTGAAAGAAAGAACTATAGCTCCAATGAGTCGGTCATAGTACGCCGTCCGCCATCCTTGTGGCTGTGAGTGCACAAGCGAGATAAATATAGTACATTACTATAGAGGACGGGAAACGAAGGGTTGTACATTACTATAGAGGACGGGAAACGAAGGGTTACAGGCCAAGTAGATATATCTGGCCGAAGGAACTGAGGCCAGATAGGGATACGCGGCCTGTAACCCTGTTTCTCGCCGAGATTTGTATAGTGCTTTTCTCAAACTTGCCATGAAATAACACGAACTGATTTCGCCGAACCATACTATTTAATTTGTAAATAAACCAATAGTACAGTAACGTAAAACATTAAAAAAAAACATTCGCGCCAATTTTTTTTTTAATCTGTTTGAGGTATCATTTTAACTGGTGGTATATACGAGTACATTAGTTCTAAGGTTTTTTTTTCTGTGGCTGAATGTCAAGACCTAGTGTCACAATTAGGCGTTTCAAAACAAAAGACAGTTTGTTTGCAGTCCTAGGTGTGAAATAAATACATGAAATCTCTTTATATATCATCTTAGCACATGACACCGGATATATAGTATTTCCGGGTTTAATTTAAAGTAAGTAACATCAACATTCCGTAGCAAGTTTGAGAAAAATAGGTTCCCAAATAGGAGTGACAGAGACCTAGCTCCAATGCGTCGGCGACGTCACGCAGCGAGCGGCGCGTGTCGCGCACGAGGCCGCGCAGCGCGCGCATGCGCGCCGCGAGCCGCCGCGACCATAGCACGCCGTCCGCCATTATTGTGGCTGTGAGTGCACAAGCGAGATAAATAAATAGGTTCCCAAATAGGAGTGAAAGAGACCTAGCTCCAGTGCGTCGGCGACGTCACGCAGCGAGCGGCGTGTATCGCGCACGAGGCCGCGCAGCGCGCGCATGCGCGCCGCGAGCCGCCGCGACCATAGCACGCCGCCCGCCATTATTGTGGCTGTGAGTGCACAAGCGACACAAATAAATAGGTTCCCTAATAAGAGTGAAAGAGACCTAGCTCCAATGCGTCGGCGACGTCACGCAGCGAGCGGCGCGTGTCGCGCACGAGGCCGCGCAGCGCGCGCATGCGCGCCGCGAGCCGCCGCGACCATAGTACGCCGCCCGCCATCTCCCTGCAAATAAAGGAAATCCCCGTGTTATTTACTAGATTTTACCAAAGTATAATAAGTGAGTACAGTCAAGGGCATAAATATGTATAAAAAAATATGTATACACTTTTTTATCTTATGCCGTGAAAATAAGGTGCAAATGTGTATTTTTGCCATTGACTGTACCAATGAGTTTTTGAAAAACTTACATATCGTCGGGGGAACTAACAAATTCAATTAGACTCAATTTGAATGTCAATTGTTTTATATTTGAACTTCTGCATTTGTTTGATATTTGAACTCTTTATCTGTTTTGGTAGTTGGATCAAAATTATTTTTGTTGTCTTATTTCATACAACTCTGTCACGCTTCTAGTTGCTGTTTCGACTCAGTATATATAAAAAAATCCGGTGCTTCTCTTTCTTTTTCTAGCTAGATTCTAATCCACACATCAAAAATTGAAAACAAAACATCATCTCATACAAAAATCACCACTGCGTCACATTTTTTAGGGACACAAAATAAGACAACAAAAATAATTTTGACCCAGTTACGCGGTATTGCACTATCCCCGACGATGTGTACGAAATATTAATACCGTGACCCTTACTATAGGTACTAACGTACAGTATAGACACTAGGGTGTCCCATATTTTACGAATTTTAGAAATGAATAACTCATACCCCCTAAATCAGCTTTCTTAACCCCAAAACACTCTGAAAAAAAAATCAGCTCATTCCTGTAACAGGAACCCGTGTCGACTTTCATCTGAAATTCCCATACAAATTACTATGAAAAGAAATAGTCAGACAATAAGTTGATAATAATGTATTGTTTTTCTGTTTTCATCAAGTTAATTTTATGATAAAATGTTTATAAGTACATGCAGTAGTATAAGTTAATGCCATAGAACAAAAAAAAACGAAAAAAGTTTTGGTCATTTTCATACATAGTATAGGAAAATGGCATGAAAGTCGTCGGCACGGGTTGCAGTTACAGAAATGAACTGATATTTTTTTTCAGTGTGTTTTGAGGTAAAAGAAACCGATTTAGGGGGTATGCGTTATTAATTTCTAAAACTCGTAAAATATGGGACACCCTAATAGACACACACTGCCTCTCACCAAAAATGCGGCCCTCCCGGTGATCGCACCGTAATCCTGGCAAATCTTATCTCACTTATTTAGGCACTGGTCCCGCCAAAAGCGAGCTAGCGATTGATAGCTCGCCTTTGAAAACTAACAAAAGATCGCTCCCGTATAAAGAAAAGACACCGCAATTTTTGTAGCTACTCGCTCATCTACTGCTAGTATAGTTTCCGATTTCTAAGAATGAACTGTAACAGTTATAAATCTATAACTGTCCACAGTTCATTCTTCCTCCTAATCATCCTTATTAATATCAGGGTAAGACTCAGCATTTTTTCGACAGTCTTACCGTCGTTCTACATATACACGGTGCTCGCGAGCGTTGCGAGAGATTTTAACTATGCATTCAGACATCAAAATAAACAATAGTACATTGTGCATCAAGGGAGGTAAGTACGGAATTACTAACGAGAGTGTTAGAAGCCCGACGCCGTTAGGCGGAGGGCTTTTATGACTCGAGGTAGTATTCCGCTTACCGACTGTGATGCATACAATGTTTTTCATCACACTTGCCGACAAAAAAATAAGTTTTAAGAAATAACATTATTAAATGACGTACTGACATTTCTATTACTCCCTAGGGAATTTCACTTTTCTATTACTCCCGCTGTGCGCGCAAACAATGGCGCGCTTAGACAGCAAGTGTGATGAAATAGTACATTACTACCGAGGCCGGGAAGTGACTGGTTGCCGGCCGAATATATGTAGACGGCCGAGCGAAGCGAGGCCGGATAATATTCGGACGGCAACCCGTCACTTCATGGCCGAGGTATGTATAATGCTTTTCTCAAACATGCAATGAAATGAAACAAAAAAATGTATCTTCTTTCTAAGAAATTATAAGTCAACTACATAACTAAGTCTTTGAAACACAACAAAAGTCAAATACGACACCGACACCTCATTTTTTTTTTAAGATTGACCTGTTTGAAAGTTGCAAATTTTTAATTTAAAAAAGCGGCATTAGACGACGCGGTCGGTTGGGTCCAATTAATCGCATGCAGTGATCGGGGCCGACGGATCGCGCCGTTTAATACTGCTTTTTAAATGTCATTTTGAGTAGTTATTGTACATTTATATGTTATGCAAAAATTTGCCAATCATTTTTTTTTATACTAATATTACTTACAGATAATTATTGGCTAAAAGCCAAGATGCTAGGTCACAACCCTATGTCAAATGAAAATTAAAAAAGAGGTACTTGCCGGCCTAGGCCGGCAACGAGGTACTTCCCGGCCACTTTTTAGGCACGTAACTACTACACTTCATTGCATGTTTGAGAAAAAAATATTATGAGACCTAATGTCAATTCCACCAGAATTTTTTTTTTTTTTTCATTTGTTTTACTTTTTGAATAGGTACCTTTTAACATTACCAGTACTTTTTATCATAACAACAATTTGTTTGAATCATTTATTTTAATTGTTTTTTTAGGTACAGGTTATTTCGTCAAGTCTATTCGTTTTTTTTTGATTGTCAGGCAAAAGGTGTGGTAATATTAGAACACATTGTGGTAGCATTGTAATCAAAAAGAAGTTTTATTCAGGAAACTTTATATAACATTAAAGATTCTAAATATGGTCAGGAATTCAGCATTTAAATCTTTCGGAATGCTCACGAGCACCGTGTATAAGGCACGTTTCTAAACTGACAAATGTTCATTCTAAAGGTGCGGTTAAACTAAAAGAGCATTCGCTGTTCTAACCTCCCACTCTACGAAATTCGATCGGTACACAAAACGTGATTGGTTGATTTCGTAGAACGGGCGCTAGAACAGCGAATGCTCTTTTGGTTTAAGCGCACCTTTAGAAATCGGCAACTATAGTTACCTACTAGCTCAGCGATGAACTTGTAGATTGTAGAAAGAAGGAAAAACTGAAGGAACTTATATACATAATACGGGCAAATTGTTAAATGTATTTCAAAATATTTAATCTAATTTTCTATTGTATTATAAAAGTATTTGTTATACGATGGTGATTAATAATTGATAGCCAACTCACACATTTTCAATAAAGATTACATGTTGAAGAAGCGACGAAAAAAATAATAAAACATGGAATCCGCACACCACACAAAATTGCCTTTCAAAAACTGTTCTGAAATTTTGTTCACATGTCAACAAAAAAATTATGTTAAGTACATCTACTCTATATAAATAATAAAAATAACCCACTTAAAAGTTGTGATTGGTCGATCAATATTTTGTTTGGCTTTATTCTCTTAGAATTTAGTCAGAGATGCTGCGCCGATATGTGATCGATGATAAGAAAAGTGCTATGTTCTGCCCACTGCACAATAAAATTGCATAATCGTATTAGAGGCATTTTTGATCTCGAGTTAAACGTCTATGTTTATATAAACGGTGAGTATATGGTGGCTTTGAAGAAGATACACCGCTCCAGATACTTTATAAATGTTTATTGCCTAGGTCATGCTAGAGTAGTTGCGGTTGATCGACATTTCAAGGTTTCCCTGTTCAGTACGTGTATATGCATTTTATTTACATATAAAATTAAATACATATAATTGGGCACACGCTTTTATGTTCCTAATGTCTAACCTAACCACCTTATTCAAAATTTTCATAAAATATCTTAACTTAGTCTTACCTACTACGTGACCATGAGGAAAGGGAAAAAATTCAACAGCAGATTTCTGACCTTTGAAGTTAAAAATGTCATAATAATATGAAGTTTTCTGGATTCAGTCTATTTTAAGAGAAGATTAGATTTTTCTTAAAACCGTTTTAGACCGTTACGCTATGATAAACGCATTTTAGGAAACGATTTTGTCACCATGTTGTCTTAGTCTTGTCACACTTAATTTTAGTTTTAAAATTATAAAATCTTTAATTACCTAGCAAATATAAAAAAAAACTTTAAAGTGCATTTTTTGCGATAGTTTTATTAATAAAATCCTTTTTTTGTGTATATCAAAACATAAAAAAAAAAAAAAAACAAAAAAAAGACTGCAAAAATTTTTTTTGCAGATTTGACCAAAACTCATTTCACGTTTTTTGCTTCTTTTAGTCTCAGTAATATGCTGTTAGAATTTTTCCGTTTCCTCATGGGCACCTTGTATAAGTGAATGGTCCACGGAAAAAACATGTCCAGTGCTTAAAAAAATCATAGCAAATTCACACCTTATTCTGTTAAAAGTAAGGTGGTTTTTCCTTCTGTAATTTGAATTGACTAGACATGTTCTTTCCGTAGACCCTTCAAGTAATGTTTGTCTATTTCTGTCATAATAAGACCAAAACCATGAATAAGGGGTAGGTAGTAAGTTATGTACTAAATATCTACATAAATCATAATATTGAAGGACAGTAGAATGAGGAAAGCTGGAGAGAAATCAACGAATACCGCAAAAATCGTATAATCTAAGAAAGTTCTCGGAAGCCATAAAATATATAGCAAACGATTAATTCCAAATATCAGTTGAAGAATACTAAACTTTAACCAGATACAATAAGCGTGTAAATTTAAACGAGAACTGCGGTAATATGAAACCACAATAGCAAATGAATCATTTGAAAATTAACTGAGCTATTCAATAACCATGCGAGTCTAAATTGAATTAGGTATTTAAATACGAGTATATCTACAATATTATATTTTTCGGCTGCCACGTACCGGAAGGCGTAGCGTGGGTAGGCCCCCCACAAGGTGGACCGATAACCTGGTGAAGGTCGCAGGAGTCCGCTGGATGCGGGTGGCGCAGGACCGGTCATTGTGGCAATCTTTGGGGGAGGCCTATGTTCAGCAGTGGACGTCTTTCGGCTGATATGATGATGATGATGATTATATTTTTCAGCAATCGCCACCACACATTTAGCGATAATATATATGGTTGGACCCTTAAATATGTAAATGTGAACTTACACAAAGCATAATTTATAAAAAAAACCAACAAACATAATAAAATTGTCATCAGCGATACCGCACGAAATATAGTTCATCTTAAGGTGTATTTAGACCAAACGAGCATTCGCTCATTCTATCCCCCTCTCTACGAAATTCGTTCGTTACACAAAAAAGCGTCGAAATTTCGTAGTGGGGGATAGAATGAGCGAATGCTCGTTTGGTCTAAATGTCTTTAAAGTTGATCGTCCCAATTATCATGACAGGAAAACCAAATTATTATGCTTTAGTTAAAATATATTAATATTATATACGCATATAGCGGAAAATCAAGTAAGCAAGGAACCATTTAGTCGATAACCTCCGTTAAGAACTTCTTAACAACAAAGTATTTAATGAGTTTGACTCTGCGAGCAGGAAAGTTGGAACGGGTCAATAAAAGTTTCATTACAACGGTTTATTACTTATTACAGCCAATACCTATTAACTATTTAATTGAAAATACACAGATGTCGCATCTATTGGACGTCATGACTCGTACAATGTTAAAATCCGGGTAAAATTGGGACAATCACTATCTCTCGATCTTTAGGTAGTTTTTAGAAGACAACTTAAGGCAGCTTAACAATGAACCAAAGGTTCCCAATTCCCAAATGCTTAAAAATCAATCTAACTTCCCGACACCATCATCATCATCATTTCAGCCATAAGACGTCCAATGCTGAAGACAGGCCTCCCCTTTGGACCTCCAAGTACATCGGTTGGAAGCAACCAGCATCCCGCGTCTCTCGGCGATCTGAATCTTCATACCTTACAGCCCGTAAAATAAAAACCAAAATAGTCCAGTTAAAAGATGGTGCAAAAAAAGAGACCTTGAGGAGAGTTCAGGAGGGTCACACCAGGTAAGAAAGCGAAAAATGCGTTGGTATGATGATTTAAGCAGAATAGCGGATTGGCAATCGGTTTAAAGAAGAGCACGAAACAGAAGGGAGTGACAAAAATTTAAGAAGGCCTACATACTTAAGATTCTAACTATGGTCGATCAACTATTTCTTGTTATCCTGTCTCCTCGTCTAGGGGACCAAAGTCACATAGTTTTGTAAAATAAATTATACAGCACGCACAACTAACATGATTAGTGGATAACCAACTATGGAAAAGGCAAGTAACTATTAGAAAAAGAAAACTATTTCAATGCTATTGAGATATGGTTTTAAGAGTGACACAGGAGAACGTAACCACATATTTTTTGCTGGTGGTAGGACCTCGTGCAGGGTCCGCACAGATAGCTACCACCGTCTTACCCGTTAACCTGCCGCGAAATAGCAGTGTCTGCAGTCTGCACTGCTGTGTTCCGATTTGGGGGTAAGACAGCCAGTATAATTACTGGCATAGATAGAGGCAATCCATCTAAGTCCTCAGGGTAGGCAGCGCATAGGCGATTTTTTGATCACTATGTCCATGGGCCTCAGTTCCTGCTTTCCATCAGGTGGGCTGAGAGCTCAGTTGTCTACCTTCGTCACATAAAGAAACATATTCATTTGTACCTAAAAATACAATCGATTCTACATTCTTATCAAAACAAATTGAGTGTCGAACTCTGAGATCATGTATTTGCCTACATAACAAACCAAAATTATCATTTATCAATATTGACAAGTGAAGTGCATTGAATCCACAATACATTAATACAAATCAGTTGTAACGGCAGGTCAATAAATTAGCCATATACAAACAATATTACTATCGCTTGATAGCAGATACAATTGTTAGGAATCAAGAACATAATTTTAGGACACGAGATATTTAAGCGAAAGCAGATTGAGGCACAAAAAAAGCACTGGGGCTAGCATATCTAGTGTTTGATAGCAAGTCGCGGCTTTATCGGCTACCCGTCTCTTTTCAATCAATATGACAGTGAATCAATCAGCCAATTGATATAGGTATGGTCATTATTTTGATTTCAGCTCAATCAATCCAGTAGTTTCGAAGCAATTTGGATGTAAGAGAGGGACAGACATAAGGCTTCAGTTTTTTTTTAATTTTGAGGTACGATACCCTAAAAAAGTATGGACTTTCGAGATTTTGCTTGTCGCTTGTATGTGAGTGGCGTCACAATAGGGTGGCAGGGCTGGCAAAATGCCACGGGCCCCCGACCCAAGAGGGCCCCGGCCCAAGAGGCAGTGAATTTAAATTTAAAATTAAACTGAGTACAATGTGACGATTGTTACTGATAGGGCCCCATCAAAATATTTGCCACAGGCCCCAGATGGTATAGTTACGCCACTATCGCTTGTAGATATTCATCATCATCATCATCATTTCAGCCATTTATCGCCCACTGCCTATCTTCTAGTACGCCACTCATCTCGGTCCTGAGCCAGTCTAACCCAGAAGTGTCCCGCAATCTTACAAATGTCGTCGACCCAACGAGCCAACGGACGCCCAGAAGCTCTTTCATCCGAAATAGGCCACCAATCCGTGAGAACTTTATTCCACCTGCCATCACTCTGCCTGGCAACATGTCCTACCCAGTTCCATTTGAGTTTAGTAATATACGTAGATATTAATGCGACAGAAATCACTAATGCGTTATGTCGAGATCGAGTGCGAGCAGTTGGTAAGGGTGCAGATACGGAGATTCGTTCATAAGTCAAACGCTGATGGGTGACCTATCACCGGGCGATAACGGAACATCCTGGGCTGGAAACCTTTGGGGGAACTTTCCATTCATAATAATCTGGCATTTGAGCACTAGCATAGGCCTAATGATTAATGATAGGTCGAATGATGCATTAAAGACAATTCGGGCTGTTTGATAGGATTTGACGCTAACAGCCTGCGACCATATAACATGGACGTCTAACGCCAGCACAAAAATACCCCCAAAACCGATTGTTCAATTGTGCAAAGATGAGCAGGACATAGCGCTTTTATTAACACCGCGCATATTTTGGCACAACATCTTTGACATAATATGTTTATAGAATATAGCCAGTCAAAACTTCGATGGACCAATCACAACTATTTTTAAAAGGCGGTTTAAGTTTTTATATGTTGATTTTGTCATTCATTACCGTGATGCATTGAAGAGGGGGTGACACTTGACAACTAAAATTCAGGACCGTTTTTGAAATGCAAGTTAATATGGCGTGCGGCTTCCATGTTTTATTTGTTCGTAGCTAACAGGTTACTAGTGAATCGACTGATAGTTATGCCTAATGGGTACTTTATTCCTTAGATATCCTGAAAAAAAGGTTCAACCAATTGGAACTGTAGGCCATTAGGGAAAAGTGAAACAGATTGTAATATTGTAAACGCTACTTTTTTATTTTAACATAGTTCTAGGTGGTTGACCATGACCAACCTATTTAAATAAGAAAGTGTTTCTATGAATTGACAACGTTTCAAAATTTTCGATGACCCTAAATCGAAAACCATTTCGAGATATCATTTCAAGACGTCATTTAGCTGATTCTTGACGTTTGTAACTTACGCTCTTTCTGCTCGAAGTAGTAATAAAAAGGATTTTTGCACTCAAAATAGCATTTTTTTTTTGAAAAATAAAAAATACGGGTATCTTTTAATATTGAGTTCTTTCAAAATAAACTAGCACTAAAAGATATGAAATGTTGTCAATTATAGTTTGGATCTTGGTTGAATAATAAATTTTCTAGGTATTTTTTGGATTATTTATTCTCAAAAACATTCATTTAGGAACATCGTTTTCTAAAATAAATAATAAAATCAGTTTCAAATCTATTTCCATGAAATGAACGAAGTTCTAGTATTTTTTTTAGTAGGTACCAGTACCAGTGACTTTTCGCCCCCGTTTTAGGGCTGAATCTTCAATTCGCCGACTGTTTTCTACTCGTAATCCATTACAAAATCAATAAACTTGCAAATATAATAAAATTTGGATAGTTTTGTTCCGTACCTATGAATCTGATGGCTGTTTGGACCTCACGCATATACAGCGCCACCTGGTGGTAGAAAAAATATCGAAGACCCTCATTCATTTGGCAAGGTGTTTGCTAAGATATTCTCGTCTTGTGAGATTAATTCATATTGTAAAGAGTTCGGATTGGCTCCTTATGAAGTGACTGACGTTAGGGGAGCAGAAATGATACTCAAAGTGGTTCGTGGTAGAAAGACCTTTATTTAAGAGGAAGGGTTTCCTTATACAGTAATCTAGTTCCATACGATGAAGGTTACATGATGCAATAGAAAGCGTACATTACCAACAGTCAAACATCATTACCCATGGGTCGATAATACTATATCTTATGGATGGGATGGGTCGTTAATACTATATCTTAGTGTGTGTGGTGCATTCAGCCGCATCTATTTATACAGTGTGTAAAAGACATCGTTACTGAAACCTTTACACCCTGTATACCTACTGTACACTTATCGGCCGGACACTAACCCTACACACTACATGCCTAAGATTATAACCCGTACTGATAAAAACTTATCGCGATACTGCATAATAGCTGATATGAATTGAATCATTCGCCCATTTCATAAAATTTGCATTATATGCTTGTGAAAATCTGGATATTGACATGTGGGAGAATGGAACACAAACTTGACACTACAGAAATTAATATACTGCGCTGGGCTAGTGGATTTTTTAGGATCGATAAGATCAGGATATTGACATGTGGGAAAATGGAACACAAACTTGACACTACAGAAATTAATATACTGTGCTGGGCTAGTGGATTTTTTAGGATCGATAAGATCAGGAACGAATTCAACAGATAATACTGGTCTCCTGTTCGCTGCTGCCGCGATTTGAGCTCTACTACTTTTCACTTACGATCAGCCACTTTGTTGTGCCAACCAACATGCGACGCTATGAAAACCACATGACAAGAAACGTGGCCATCCAAGAGGGCTCCGGCCTACCTCCAGCGACTTGGGTGTTAGAGATTTATAAGGACCTAAAAATGGTGGAGGTAGACACGGAGACAACACAAAACCGTACATTGTGGTACCGTAAACGTGCGAGGGCTGACTCCAAATGATATGGAACATATACAGCCAGGAAGATACTGATGAAAACCTATCGAGATACTTCATAATAGCTGACATGAATCATTCGCCCATTTCATAAATTTTGCGTTAGGCACTAGTCCCACCGCGAGCGGCTAAAAGATAAGCGCTCCGGTGTGAGCAAAAGAGACACAGCGATATTCATAATATAGCTCATAGCTGAGAGAGTAATTAATGTAACTATAAACATCGCCGTGCCTCTCTTTTATTTGCACGGGAGCGCTTATTTGTTTGCTTTTATAGCCGATAGCCTATACTCGCTCGCGGTGAGACCAGGGGCCTATTTCTCGAAAGCTTGTAACTTGTAATACAAGTGGAAGTCTCTTTTTAGGACTATTAATTAGATAAGGGATTCCGCTTGTATTACAAGTTACAAGGTTTTGAGAAATGGGCTTCAGTGCCTTATATGCTTGCGAAAATCTGGGTGCATTATCCAGAAGAATAAAATGAGAATGTATATGGATATCCCTTTTCATGTACCGCTAACCACTGATGTAAAGCATTTGTCCATCTACAGGTGCTTGATTATTATACAGGGTGAAACATGAGTCGTGAACAGCAATACGTATTTCTAACTTCATAATCATTAATCAACTAACAATTGAATGCCCCACAAGTTACTTAAAAATTAGGCATGTTTTTAATTTTATTTTTTGCGGGTTTTTCTAATTTTTAAGGTGTTTTTCAGAAACGATAACGGCTATTGAAGCTATTTATTATATTATTATAATATCATTTATTTTTGCACGAAATGACAAAATTGCTGTTAATAATTACTACAATTTGAGGTAATTTAAATTATACCATTAATTTGTCTTAAAAATCCTTTTGGATATCCTAAAGCCAAATAATACAAAAACATAAACCCAAAAAAAAATAACGTGTCCATTTTTAAGTAACTTGTGTGGCATTTAATTGTTAGTTGTTTATAGAGTTAGAAACACGTATTAATGTTCACGACTCATGTTTCACCCTGTAGTTTTTTGACGAGTTGCCCTTTCTCGCTCTTGTGAATTAGTAAGTATGTGCCGCTGAGAGGCAACACATCGATCGCGTATCACGCTACCCCTAGGAATTAATTAGTCTTCTTTGTCACTTCAAAAAATATTACAGTATAAATTGTAAAGGACGATTATTGGAAAAAAGTGATTGCTAGACCTACTTAAATAAAAATCTGTTCGACTTTGACTTTGAAAAAACAAAGGTGCTCTAGAAAGTCTGTTTTTAATATTCGTATATTTAAGAGAAATGTCTGACAGGTCTGTGATAACCCGCGGGACAATTACCTTGGCAAGAGTAAACAAGATAGCGACACTAACGACTCGCGCGCAGCTAACGACTGATGTAGTACAGTGTAGATGCGTTAACTCTTTTTCACCACACTTACTGTCTAAGCGCGCCATTGCTTGCATGCATAGCGGGAGAATTAGATTTGGATAGAAGAAACAAGTTCATTCATTTGCATGGCGGCCGAACGTGTCAGATTTTGTACTGAAGTTGTTACTTGCCTATGATTTTAAATATGTCTCAGGCCCTTTGAGTATTCATATTTTTTTGTGTTGTTGCAATTAATATTACTTAAGGAGGCATTATTAATGTTTTTGTTCACTTCAACTTACAAAATTTGACGCCCGAAAGCTGCAAGCTGCGATTAAAGACGGACAACTCAGTGAATTTCACTGAGTTCATTTGACACGCTAAGTAGATACGTTTGCTTGATCTATGGTATATATAACATCTGTGGCGGGAGTAATAGAAAAGTGAAATTCCCTAGGGAGTACCTAATAGAAATATCAGTACGTCATTTAATAATATTTTGTCTTAAAACTTATTTTTATGTCGGCAAGTGTGATGAAAAACATTGTATGCATCAGGGTCGGTAACCGGAATACTAACTCGAGTCATTAAAAGCCCTCCGCCTACGGCGTCGGATTTTTAACACTCTCGTTAGTAATTCCGTACTTACCTCCCTTGATGCACAATGTACTATTACGATAGCGTTCAGGGTCTATGCAAATCAGTCGCAACGGAATCGGCTAAAGCCGGTCGAAAAAAGCTTTATGTCGGCGGCATAAGAGAGAAACAACCGATGCCCCGTCGGCCGAGCCGATATGTGCCGATCGACGTCTTTTTTGCTCATATGCCGTAGCATACCGATGCCGGTAACACGATTCCTCATCGATTGATTTGGAGAGAACCTTACTCGATACGTAAAGTAGTGGATTACGTTTTCTCCAATACAAGTGTGAGCATGATAAAACTGCTTTACGTATTGAGTAAATGCAAACTTTATGGTACTGGTACTGTTTGAAACACAAAACAGAAAAAAGCGCCCCATTGCTTGTATACATCGCGGGAGTATTCCCTAGGGAGTTATAGAAAAGTTGGTACGTCATTTAACAATATGTTGTCTTAAAACAATTTTTTTTTGCTTAGAAGTGTGATGAAAAGCATTGTATGCATCACGGTCGGTAAGCGGAATACTAACTCGAGTCATTAAAATCTAACACTCTAGTTAGTAATACCGTAATTACCTCCCTAGACGCCCAATGTACTATTACTTCATATATAAATATATAATTATATACATTTTATCGATATAATACCGACCAGTGGCGTGCAATTACCGACTCTTGCACAGCACTACGACGCTCGTTAGCCATAACGTGCAAAAAGCAGCCTATCTCTTTTACACTTGGGAAATGCCACGTATGTGGGAGAGAGAACAAGGATTCGCCATCTATTGGGGAGTTGCTGAACTATTGAGTTTTAGTTATAAACACAGTTATGCTACTCGACGCTAGATGGCAGCACTCTCTTTGCAAGTTAGTAGTAGCAAGCGAAACGTCGTAAGTAATAAAACGAGTAGTATAATTTTGCTTTTGTCGCATTCGAAATAAAGTTTATTTTTGTATAAGATTTTATAACCAATAAGCTTTCAGATACTTCTGTGTGCATGTTTGCGCCAGTGTGAGTGTGGCGACATCGGTTCACTAGAGAATCGGGGTATAAGCAGCTTCTTCGTTATTTTTGTTCTGTGGTTTGAAAGGCGGTGTGACTATGAAATACTCATTCATGACTTTCGTACAGTACCCGGCAATAAAGTCTGCACGTCGGTTTTTGGAAAGAGACTCGGCTTTATAGAGCGTTGTACCTCTCTAACATTTATGTGACGTTTATGCAATATTAGTATCTTTCCAAAGACTGATGTGCAAACTTTATCGTATACATAAATTCTATTAATATAACTATATACGTGATTTTAGAAACACAAAAATGCGTATCTTTTACAATACTTTTCTGAAATCGGTCATGTAACCAATTGATCTACTTATCTTGGTCTTATTTCAGGAAAAGCACATAACTTCGAGTTAGCGAGTTAACTCAATATCCCAGGTACTTGTTTTTAAACAGACGTTTATTTTTATCAGCTGAACGTGACCTAATGATAAAGACCTGTTTTTTATTACAAGGTCCTGTCCCACTTAATAAATTGCACATGCCGCATCTACCTCTTATCTTCATCTTGTATTTCTAGAGCATGGTGACGTATGTCTTTTGATATAGTTATCGGTGGAATGGTTTATGCTAACTATGAATCTTTTAGAACATAATAAATATAATATATTTTGTCAGCCTCCGTAGCCTAGTTGGTAGTGACCCTGCCTACGAAGCTGGAGGTTCCGGGTTCGAATCCCGGCGAGGGCATTATTTGTGTATTTATTTATCACAAATATTTGTTCCTTGGTCATGGCTCATGGCCTCGCCTTAAGGCCCGGCCACGACATGGTCTAATTCGACTGGCGGCGAGCGAATCCATGAGTTCGAGCAGGATGCCAATATGGGAACTCCCTCTCGCACGTATGGTTTTCCGGTAGGCTGGTCGCCATAGACCAATGTCGTGGCCGGACCTTTACATCGTGACAATAGAGGCCTGGGTGCTTAGACCAGTTGCCAATCGCTAACGCTTAATTGTCAATCGTAAACAAAAGGCAGCTAACCGTCTTCATCGCACTAATATGAAGAGATAGAGAGGGAAATCTACGATACGCTACTAAGCGTTAGCGATTGGCAACTTGGCTAAGCATCCTGTTCAGATATTTGTGAGTACCATGGCCGCTCCGATATATTTAATGGCGACTGTAAAGTCCATTTCAAATACGAAGGCCCGATTCCACTTGAGTTCACTTGACAAAGTCATTAGGCGGGTATTTCTCAGAGCGTAAACGGACATCTCATT
Organism: Thaumatotibia leucotreta; assembly: GCA_025490895.1. Classification (NCBI taxonomy): domain Eukaryota; kingdom Metazoa; phylum Arthropoda; class Insecta; order Lepidoptera; family Tortricidae; genus Thaumatotibia; species Thaumatotibia leucotreta. The sequence continues at coordinate 17,623 of JALPQI010003298.1, forward strand.
CATCTGGCTGGTCACGTTTTTTTGGAAGTGGCTGCATCTTTTGGTACCATTTTCGGTCGTCACATACAGCACCCGTTTCTCTATAAGACAACCAAAATCAACCTCAAATCATGCAGCCCTTTCTAAAAAAAAGTGACCAGATGAATGAGATGTCCCTTTACGCTCTGAGAAATGCCCAGGCGTCACCAATAGGAACAGTGGTAACAAAAGATGGCAATATCCTTTTGCATCGGTATATGACACGTGGCAATTGTAATGGACCAATTAAATGACAAATGTTTCGAGTGGCATCGGGCCTTCGTATTTGAAATGGACTAGGTATACAACTGCCGACTTAGTAAAAATATGGCTGTCAAAAATAAAAAAATATACAAGTTTTTTTAGCAATACAAGCGCGTGTGCGTATCGTGCGTGTGGTAACTTATGTAAATGTCATATTAGATGGCACAATGCTTGCGTATCCGGTGTGGCTTGTTCTTTAGCCTGTGGCCCTACCGCGAACCACGAACGAAGTGTTGTCTCTCTCTCGCACTTGTGAATTTGTACGTAAGCGTGACAGAGAGGCAACATTTCGTTCGTGGTAGGACCTCAGCGGCCCGAAATTTGCAAATTTCGAGGATTTGTCTCTCTCTCTAATGACGGATTCGTTTGAGTGACAGAGAAAAATCCTCGAAATTTACGAATTCCGATTATCGCGGTAGTAGGCCTGGACCTGGGACTAGGTCGATTTTCGTAAGATTGCTCCATGTTTTTATTATGACTCACCCATCTCAAGTCCAACTAATTATTCAAACGAATCAATTCTTATCAGAGAATAGCCTACCAAATATTATTTGTATAATAACTGACCTGCTCAAGTGCTCAGAAATCAATTGTTTACAAAATTAAGGGTGCTTCTAATCTAATATAAACATAATGACGTAATTGTATACAACATTAAGATAATACTAACAACTGAACTAAAATCTAGCCCCCTTATTCATAAACGTTTGCTAACTTAACAAGCCGCTAATAATTGTTTGTCCCTTTCGGTCTTAGATGTGTATATGAGAGCAAAAGGGACAAACAATGATTAGCGGCTCGTTAAGTTAGCAAACGTTTATGAATAAGGGGGTATGAATTTAAAGTATGACCGACCCATCAGGCCATAACCAAGTCATCGAGATACCCTCAGCTATAAATATGCGTAGTTTATTCCTAGTTTATTAATTAAATTAATAATTAGGTCACCATGACGTACTAATGCGGTTCAGTTTATGTCGAGAGAAAGAGACAATTTATTTATTTATTTATTTTATTTTATTTATACAAGGCTATAAGAGTCGTATATCACTGTCCCTTTCCCTGAACCTAAGCTGAATCGCATTAGTACGTCATGGTAACCCCCCCCCCCCCCCCCCCCACCGTCATATATCAAGAAAATGAGATCCAAATGAAGCATTTTGCGGAATTAATTCCTAGCAAGCTGGAAATCCTTTATATCTTATCTTACTCATCTTATTGACTGTCAAAGTCAAACTATTCTTTATTCAAGTAAGCTTATTAATAAGCATTTTCGAATTGTCTCACACAAAAAAAATTGACTACTGGTTCTATTCCTGAGAAAAACCAGTAAGAATCTCAGGTGGACTTATTTTATCACAACAGTATAATAATACATCTTATTAAAATAACATGCATTAAAGAATTTATTACATAAAAAAAATACTTTTATAGACATTTTACATAATCATAATTTTATAGACATTTTAATCTTATCTTATGAATTATTTTATTAATTATTAATATTTGAGACTGTCTATATTTTATGATTTATTTAATAGTTATGTATGTTATTGTAAAAATTATGTTAAGGACATGTTTTTGTATGCCAAACGGCAAAACATAGTGATACCATGTATATAATTTTATCCACCACTGTATAATGTACCTATGTTTCACAAATAAACACTTTGACTTTGACTTTGAAAAAAACCTAACTTAAAAAGAGAGATAAATAAAGGGTAATAATAATAAGGGTCAATCACTTTTTTTATGTCACTCCTTGCCATGGTTACGTTCTCCTGGGTCACCCTTAAAATCACAGTTTAGCAGCAGTTAAATTGAAAAAAGTTTGAATTTTTTGTCAGTTATGTGGCCTTTCCAAGGTGGTTTGGGTGATAGTAGAGTATGCATGATACTTTCTTCTAACAAACTTTCCCACAGTTGTCCCCTGGGTGATGTGACAGAATAACAACAAAAAAAAGTGATTGACCCATAAACAAAAATAATTCTTATTGTACAAGTTCACAATATTATTATGAATCTATATCTATACTACTAGAGATGAAATGACAACAGCCAATACCTATTTAAACGTGACATCATTTTTAGATAGGCATTGTTTCGGAAAAACTCATTGGTACGAGCCAGGATTTGAGCCCACAACCTCCGGATTGAAAGTCAAACGTCTAAACCACTGAGCCACCACTGCTTCAATTCCCTTTACGATAATCAAATCTAATTACCATAATGTGATAAATTGATAATGGACCAAAACCATACACATTGAGGACTAACAATTTCCTGGTAGAATAATGACGCATTATTATGCCATGTCATTGCAGATCAAAAAGGGGTACTCCCCTTAATTATACATACAAACTGGCAAAATGAATTTAGAAATAAGAAAAACCGGCCAAGTGCGAGTCGGACGAAGGGTTCCTTTCCATTATCAAAAGTGGAAAGTGACAAAAGGTCAATGAAGAGTTTAGAGCCCTACACGCAAAACAGCTTATTTAGGGTCAATATGCGACAGTCGAGATTTGTCTGTTTTTGGTTTTATCTTGTTCACTGTTCTGCTAGTAAAGAACTCAGAACCAATACTCAAAGACCACTGTGTCTACACTAAAGAATACCTGAATTCTGCTGTGAATTTTGCTAATAAAACCCTTGATTCTAACCCTTAAGGGTTATAGTCACAAACAATACTGCTTATAAGAAAAAATATTTGTTTTTTTATTAGGACAATAGGATGGTCATAGCACTTGTTTTTTATTGTGTCATGCCAGCATCAACAAATTACATTCAACACATGTTGTTAACCATCATGTAGTAACTTAGCAACTTTACACAAAGGGAATTAATAAAATTGAATTAATGAAAATCCACCACATGTCGGTTTTTGCAGGCACAACGACATATGGTTTGAAGCGGAGCTATGGTAAAGTAAGGTATGACTTACCATGAGGCAGCGCTTATATTACAAGAACTCCTTTTATGCCATTCTCATTAGTAAGAGCTATATTTCTTATAAGCATACACTATTACTGACTATAACTTTTTCCTGCCAGTTTTAAGAACTTTAATGAAACCTCCTGTTTAGAAATTAAATATAAATTTTTATCCATCATAAAATGCAAATTTGTGTGCGAGTGTCTAATTAGTTCTTGATAACCAATAAAATGGGGGTAGATTTGAAACTTTTTTTAAAATTATTTCATATTCTAGCAGTCACTGCAAGCTTAACTGCATAAAAATACTGCTATCTTGCATATAAATCTTCATGCAACATTAAACTTTGTTTTATTTAACTTTCCAGACATTCGAATAAGAAAAGTATTCTTATATCTAAGATTCCAGAAATGTCTACATGGAATCCTCACATGCATTGAATGCAAAACCTGTTCTCGCCTATTTATGATACTGACGTAATATATAAACATACCGGATGCCTATAACAACATAATCGCACAACACAATGTGAAACAAGAGGGTATACCTATATTACGCATTTTACGCAGCCAGAATTCAATAAATTCGCATCAACACACACATGATTAACCATTCAGGTCATGAAGTAATTATTTTACAGCTAAATACTTACTCAATGCCAGTCAGAGTAACTTCATTCGTGAATATTTTGATAAAAATTAGAGCGAAGCAATAACACACGCGAAAGTTTGCAAAAACGTTATCACTGTACACGGTATTGTCAGAGAATGTTAAACTTTCTCATTACACTGTTACAGAAGTCTTGTAAACAAAATAAACACTGAAATTTAGATAAATAAAATAAAAGAGAAAACGAACGAGTGCATCGTACACATAACTATGTGAAGTAAATAATGTCAATTTAATGTTGCCATTGCATTAATAATTATCTCCCTGTTAAGGGCTCCGCAGACTCAACAACTTCGAAGCGATTTATCTTTACGATATATCAATCTCAAACCGAGACAATATCGAAAATATCAAGCTACCAAATCTTTCCAACCAAATTAATTATAATTAAGCTATAATGGGGCAGTGATAACAGCTGAAACTTGAACATGCCGCAAATAATTATGCTGGACTTGCAAACAACCACATATTGGCGATGTTTGCGGTAGAGACCGTAGTGCCTAGGGCTGCAAACCGAAAATCACAGACATGCGGTACATTCGCAAATAAATTGCGGGACTGGGCTATAAAATGCGGGACACAAGCACGAAAGTGTATTACATGATAAAAACCGGCCAAGTGCGAATCAAACTCGTACACAAAGGGTTCCGTAACACAAAATATAATAAAAAATGACAGACTACCGGTTTTTCTGTAATTTTTGCCAAATTTAAGTACTGTAGTTTCGGAGAATAGGGGTGGTTCTTTCCGCTTATTACATACGAGTATTTAAATAACTTCAATGTTATTTACATAATATCTCAAATAATAAAACAAAAAATGAAAATCCTCTCACTAAGACACTTTTTTTTTATTTCACAGTTTTCTAAAGCAGCCCTAATATTCGAAATTCATTAATTAACGTTCCACGACCATCGTTAGGTCACCAACTTACACATGTGTACCAAATTCCACCTTTCCACCTCAATCGGTCCAGTAGCTTCAGAGCAAATTGGCTGTAACAGACGGACAGACAGGCAGACAAGCGATATTATAGGATTTTAAGGGTTCGGTTTTTTTCTGTTTGAGGTATTCTAAAATAGTACGGTCAAATCGTACATCATTTTACCCTAAACTCGTAAATGAAGTAGTATCGCTGCATTTTTAAAATTAATAAAACCATATTTTGCAAGCAAAAAAAAGTTGTGCTAGCTGGGTAGTACGTGAAAAACTGCGAAATTTACGGCCATTTTTTAGTTTCTGATTTTTATTTAAAAAACCTTAAGTTTGCTGATATCATATATTATTAAACGTTTAAAGACTAATAAATTTCCAACAAGTTGAGCTAACATGCATTACCGTAGGTCTTATAGTTTCAGAGTTTCGAGACTTTAAAAAGTTTTTGTAAACTTTTTTTACTCCTTTTTGTAAACTTGATAAAATTTTGTGTTTTGCTAACATTTCGGCTTAATATCGCCTCACCTAATTATGCTACGAAAAACATGCAATAATGACCTTATAGCGCAGTTAATATTCTTTGCTTTAGGGTAAAATTAGGTCAGTGAATTTTGTAGTTGAATGTATATACCCGAAATTCAAAAGGCAGGAGGCCCGCTATCTAAGTTTTTCATACAAATCGCAAGTCGAGTTGCAAAGCTGCAATTTTGGTATATTATAAAAGCTTTATAGATATATACGAAAATGCATATTAAAAGAAAAACAAAAAAATAATTTGGGCATAGGACGTAAAAAACGGAAAAAATTCGATCTTTTTGATACTAATTGCTATAAAACTAAGAAAGAACATTAAATTTGAAAGGATTTGAGCTACGTTGCATCACCGTAAGTTATATATATTTTGAGATACGACATTTCATAAAGTGCCCTTTTATCAAAACATAAACAAATTTTAGGTTACGTTAAAGCTATTCACTAAATATTGGCAAAACGTTCGAGCTAAGAAAAAAAAAGTAATTGTAAATAATAACTAAATTAAATTTGGAACAAATTAAGCCGATAACAATTACTGTAAGTCTTATAGTTGGGGGTATACGAGGCTTCAAAACATGCATTTATTTTCTTAACTTAATGAAGGGCACATTTTGAAATGTCGTATCTCTAAATCTATGTAATTTAGGGTAATGCAAGGTAACTCAAATCCTTTCAAATTTAATATTCTTTCTAAGTTTTGTAGCAATTAGTATCAAAAAGATAATAGTTTTTAATTAAACGTCAAAAAGTAAAAGAAGTCCAATATTTTTTCAGTTTTTTTCGTCCTATGCCGAAATCCCTTTTTTGTTTTTCTTGTAATATGTATTTTTGTACGTCCTTATAGGGCCTATAAATATACTAAAATTGCAGCTTTGCAACAGGACTTGCGATTTGTATGAAAAACTTAGATAGCGGGCCTACTGCCTTTTGAATTACGCGTTTTTATTTTCAATTACAAAGTTTGCTGACATGATTTTACCCTTTAACGAAAGAATATTAAGTGCGCTATAAGGTCATTATTGCATGTTTTTCGTAGCATAATTAGGTGAGGCGATATTAAGCCGAAAACGTTAGCATAACTCAAAATAACGCTAGTTTACAAAAAAGAGTACTTTTAAGAAGTCGCAAATCTCTGAAGCTATAAGACCTACGGTAATACATGTTAGTTCAACTTGTTGGAAATTTATTAATCTTTAAGCGCTTCCTAACATATAATGTCAAAAACGTAAGGTTTTTTTAATAAAAATTAGAAACTGAAAAATGACCGTAAATTTCGCAGTTTTTCACGTACTACGTAACTAGCACAGCTTTTTTTTGCTTGCAAAATGTGGTTTTGTAGTGCCCTATGGTGTCTAAACAACATACCAAAAATGCAGCTATACTGCATGCTTTGCGAGTTTAATATACAGTTTGACCGTACTAAAAGCATAAAGTTACACAACTTTAGAAACATCTATTACTCGTATAAATTATCATGACAATTACATTAAAAAACAATCATTATATCGTTCGATTTAGATGCACCTAACATACCCATCGCAATCATTCATATTTTGGCAGTATACACGTTCAGTGCACGGTGCTCGCACGCTATAGTCGCAGACGTTGCGGTACATTCAAATTAACATGACGCGATCTTAAATTGCTCTCATTTACATATTCATATTATTATTTTAGTATTTCCAGTTTAGTATTCCCTGAAAAGCGGGACAATCGGCGTCCCGCGCGAACCCTTTGCGGGACGCATACTTTAGGGCCCCAGAAACGGGACGTCCCGCATATAGCGGGACAGTTGGCAGCCCTAGTAGTGCCCTACCCTACTATAACCCCTATGGCCCTAGTCCGTGTAGCCGAGGATGCTAACTTATTATTCAAATCACTCAAAAATTAATTAATCGCGTCTACTGGTGAGGTGACCCTACGGCTGGCTCATTCCTAGGCCAAAGAATAGGCATAACAACTCAACGTGGGAATGTAGCCAGCCTAATGGGCACCCTTCCGCTAAGGACATTATTTATCTGGGTGACTTACATTAGGTAGGTACTCGTATTTTTAATTTTCAGTTTTTATTTATAATTTTAGTAATAGCTTTTAAGTTTTGTTTTCATGAAAACTATAAATAAAAACATTTCTTAACCCTTAAACAGGCCTGGCGATTTTTTCACTTTCGAATCCTGATTTCGGTAGATAATAGCGTCAATAAAAAACTAATTTCTTGTTTTTTTTTTAGAAACATTATTTCAAAAAAAAAACCCGGTGGTCAATATACGCCCTGTGCTCGTTACCAGGAGGCCCACGTGTTCCACATGTGGCCACTGCCAGGGGCGTAGCCACTGCCGTATTTGCCGTATCAATTATACGGGGCCCCCGGGCCACGGGGGCCCCCAAAGTGTGTAAGGAAAAAGAATAAAAACTTGTTAATTTATATTACTTCCATTATAAGGGCCTTCAAAAAATTTTTATTCGGGGCCCCGACAAGGCACGCTACGCCACTGGCCACTGCCCTGCTGGCGATACATTGAAATTTTAAGGGGTAGTTGTTATGTTTACATGTAATTATGAACAAAATAAGACCGCAATAAAATTAAGAAAAAAGGATACTTATTTTTATATTCAAATGCCATTTAGCAAAATCCGCTTCAAAACTAACTTATAATTACGAGGGCTGTTCTGAAAGTTTTTAGTTGCTTCGGTTCTATTCATGCGATTTCAATAAAACTTACACCATTTTGAGGGATATTTCAATGACGCTTTAGGCGGTGTAAATTTGTTTTCGTAAAGATTTTAGATATTTTTATTATTTTGTTTTACTTAGACGTGTCGAGCCTTACTCCAATGACCATGATACCGGTTTTTTAAGACACTTTTTAAATGAGATGGTATGAGCATCATTCGCTTGTAAAATTATTTTATTTTAAAGATACTAGTAATTGAAGATATTTCCGTTATTTTTAAGTACAAATTACGTGATATCCTTTACTTTAATTATAAATGAGTTGGCATCGAAAAAAATCGTAAACTCTAAAATTGGAATTTCGAAAATTGTAAAAATCATCATTCTATCAATAATCATTGTTCTTCAAATATAATTTAAAAAACGCAAAACGAACTAAATTATTTATCCCGGGTATATTCAAGTACGGCTTTCAAAGATTTTTATACAAAATATGCTTCAATGTGTCAAAAATGGCCAATTTTTCCATACAATGTCAAATTTCATACAAAACAGCTTTTTGTAAAAAAAATATAATAAATAAACTATTCCCATTACATGTATGAATTTACTAACCATAATAAGTATTGAAATGTCCCTCACAATGATATAAATTCAATTTAAATCGCATGAATAGAACCGGAGCAACTAAAAACTTTCGGAACAGCCCTCGTATATACTTACAGTAAGTCCTGAGATGTTTAGTAGGTGGACCCACATGGTATACAGTAATGAACTAACCCTTAAATTTCACATAAATGCCCAGCCGGGCAGAGGTCACATACAATTCATACAAACCACTTATTCCAAACCGAAACGGGCAGAGGTCATATAGGGCCCACAAACTTTAAGAGCAAAAATTTTAAGTGAAAAACTATTACTGTGCCCATTTATGACATACTACACTTACATTACCTTATATGCTACCAAAATAAATCAACACATAGCACTTACCGTAATTTTTTTCGACACAATAATAGTATTTATCTGGAGCAACACACAAAATCTGCCACTTTTTCGGTTTTTGAATTTGACAACTAAAACGTCAAAAAAATTTGTGCTGACACATCAATTTTGGGTGCGTTCAAGAATCTGTCAGTTTATAGACTATACATCAATGACATTTAGTGGCTGCTACAAGTGTTTTGCTCGTCAGAAAAAAATCATTTGCTAAGTGGTCCCTATGAGATCACAACCTGGTTAAGGGTTAAGTACAATACTTTAGCTATAATTAGTGTTTACGGTAGTTTGATATATTATTATTATCGCATTAGGGCTACAGGCACAGGGTACTCTGAAACTTGCAGTACAATGTTGAGGGCAACTCAGTTTTTTGTGACTGAAATTCAAGTTTCAATAAATATTTTAACATAAGACGCGTTAACTTCGAATTGACCTACTTTTTTATACAAAATAATCTACGGCGATTATATTATATCGAAATGTCTCTTATCATGAGCATTCATGTATCGGATCATAATTGAAGTAAGCCTCTTTAGCACAAATTGAATCACGTGATTTAAATGAAAGTGAAACATACCAACTCATATCATCTCTCTCTTTAGCGCTATTTTGGCGGGCCTGAGTCAAGCTATCGAAAATATTGCGTTTTAGTACATTAAATATTTTTTTGTAAATTTTGAGTTATGACGGTTTATTTTTAAAACTACGAATTTTCTGTAATAACGATTACATAACACTATCATAATATATTATAATAACGAAATAGTATTATGTTCTTGCAAATGGATTACTTTGTACACATGACCATGATTGTCAGTCAGGTGTCGGGAAATAATCTTAATCTTTGGGCAATCAGCTTGTCGGAAGAAAAAGAAAGCAAATTCAGATCTTCTGTAGGAAACTAACTCTTTCTGCATACTTTTTTTTTATTTGTCACATTTTTCTTCTTAAGAGCTGGTTGGCCAGAGCATAATTAAATTTTATATATCAATGTTTGTAATTTATTTACCCATCATACTGGGAGACCGTTATTAATGTGGCAACCCTTGCCTGATGTCAACTTTCAATCGTCAATTTGACTTTTCGCAATGTTTGGAAATGCGTTTAACTAAGAAACTTTTGAACATATTGTGAAAACACAAATCAAATTATTTATTAACTAAATATTTTGATTTGTACTTTTAATTTTTCTCCAGTAAGCTGAGTACGTGGGTTCGATCCCCACCTCGGACATAGGTGATCTTGGTCGTTTTTCTTTGGTATATGACATCTAATATTTATAATTTGTATAGTATTAAGTAGTGTGACTACTGGAGAAAAATTAAAAGTACAAATCAAAATATTTAGTTAATAAATAATTTGATTTGTGTTTTCACAATATGTTCAATAGATGGCAGCACCATCTCTCTCTAGCTATTCTAGAAAACTGTAAAGTATTCTAATAGGAGGTGCAGGCATGTAGTTAGTGCTTGCCCTTAGAGAATGGTCAAAGGCGCCTAGCCTTGTAAGGGATTGCATATACCCGAGAAATTTGACCGGTGGTTGCTAAGACCGAGTGGCCGAGGGGTACAGGCATCAGCCGCGAAAGCTGAGTACGTGGGTTCGATCCCCACCTCGGACATAGGTGATCTTGGTCGTTTTCCTTTGGTATATGACATCTAATATTTATAAATTAAGAAACTTTTGTCACAAAAAGGCGGGAAATTTGATAAAAGTGCGAAAAGTTTACCGTCCATTGAGAAATTTGAGGATTAACAACCAACTTTGTACTTTTTCGTTTCGTTTCTGTTTGTGGGAATTTTTACTTTTAGGGACAAAGCGTTTACAGTTAGCGTGAAATTAGTTAGCCTAGTAATGATAGTCAAGTACAATAATATATTATCTTTAGGAAGTTAAACTCGATCGGCGTTTTTATATTATAAAATGGCTTATAGTTTGTAAAATGAACACCAAAACCGAGATTTATTATCGAAATTTAGTGCTTAATTTGTCGTTACGAAGCTGACTGAAATTAAGGTTTTTTAACTTCGCGCTAATTGGGTAACCCAAAAAGTAAAAATGCCCTTGTACAAGGTACTTACCTACATTATTTTACCACGTATTTTTAATTTGCAATGCAGGGTGAAGATTACTGTGAATACCCAAATAAGCCACTTTTACTTGGCGATTTCTTACATTGAGCGTTTTTTTTTAATTTAAAGATTTCAGTAAGCTTAAACATGCCTACTTAACCCTAGGGAATAGGGTCTGGTTTCTTCGTCACTAGTCATTATCTTCATCATCATCATCAGCCTATGATAGTCCACTGCTGAACGTAGGCCTCTCCTATTAACTATATGTATAGACGCACTAGGAGGTAAATGCCCATAATCGCCACGCTGGGCAAGTGGATTGGCGATCGATCAATGTTTTGTCAAATAATGGTCAGTGACACTTCAATCCCTTAGTTGACTCTTACGACACCCGCAGGAGGAGTCGGGGTGGTGACAAATGTATTCTTAATGCCGTCACCACACGGCCTCGACATTAATGTCATTATTATTTTGCCGAAATTCAACTGGTAGGTACGAGTAAGTACATATACACTAATAGTTGGCACTATTGACTACATGAGTAACCGAAACAGTGGGGAACCAAAATAGGTATTTTATACTTTATTTAGTACTGTTACGTTCGTGGGGTGGGTTTTCTATAGAAAATGTATAAATAAGCCACTATTTAAAACTGACACTTTAATTACTAATTAAAGGAACAAACAGTAAACTAAAACACTGATCACACACTTAACACTTCGCAAACTCGCAGTTAGAATCGCAGTTTTCGCTCTTGATGTTATCTCTTCGCTGTCTCAATTGAAACTACCCTTGGCCGGGTCATGCTGTGTATTTATACTAGCCACTCAAATCTACAAAGTACGAGAAGATTCGACTCTAGAAAGTTCCCGAGTTAGGTGCGCGAACATTCTAGAGTATCGCTGTCTCTTTCTACAGGTTTCTCTTTCACACCCGTCCAGAATGTTCTCTCTATAGCTGTCTCGTTCACATCCTTCCAGAACATTCTCTCGTGCTGTCTCTATCTAATAGTGCTTTCTCTTTCACTCCTATGGGAAATTTAGCTATATACCGATTTGAACTTGAGAGGCCCAAAAGGGGTCCTGAAAACGCCTGAAAACGGGTTTTCAGGTTAATGCGCCATCCGATAGAGGGTATCCTGAAACGGCCTGAAAACATGTTTCAGGCGCCTGAAAACGACGGTATCTGGGGTGAATATTTGATTTTGTAGTATGTGAAAGAGGACCTTCTGAAACGGCCTGAAACCGCATTTCAGCCTGCTGAAAACGCTTCTAACGTGTCTAAAATCATATTTGTAGTTTTTTATCATGCCACCGGCGTAACAGTACTTACCTATCCTCCTAAGGACCAAGCACACAAGAGAAATTTCCAAAAACTGTAATTGAAACTTTTACCTAATAAAGTTGATTTCAGTTTGACAAAAAAAACGAAACAAAACGAATGCAACTCTGTTCTAATTAAGTAGATTTTTTTTATTATTAATAAGTCCTACAGGTAAACCATGGCCCTTCAAGGCTATAATTTGCATGGAGAGAATTATATTTTTCACTTGGTACGTTACCTGGCTTATAGGAAATATCAAATAATATTTCTGGCTTAAATTCCGGTATACTACCAAAGTTTTTTAAGTATGTACAGTTAGTTGTACGGTCAAGTGCAAAAATAAGTATCGAAAGAAACCGCTCATAAATATGTTACTTTAATGAACATTTTTGTGTAGGTACACCTTATTTTGTCTTTGACTGTACTGTCATGTCTAATAATATGTACCTACGCATGCCAGAACTTATGTCCGCGGCGCAATGATCAAAGACGTTGACATATTTTTGGAGCCTTTAATAAATTTGAATGTTAGGTACAATCAACAAAAACGTCATCTACCACTTTCCAACTTCTTTACTAAATAAAGTCGAATCATATTTTTTGTTGATTGTACCTACCTACCTTAATTATCTCCATTAACTACGTATTTAACTAGAAAGAACAAACCTACATACCTGTCTATCTAGTCTATAGGGGAGAGTGGGTAGGGTTCGTACAGCTATCCGACACGCGAACATGTTCATATTTTCATGTATAACGGCCACTAATATGCATAAGTTATCACCGAGAAGGGATGAATATATGGCAGCTAGTTTCTTAAAAAAAATTAAACGTGTTTTTGACACCTCAAAGTAATTACAAGAGTCTTTTTTAAATGCATTTATTTCAGAAAGCTTTGCTCAGTTACACACGTAATTAAATATACCTACTTCATAAGCTAATCATCGCATGCATGACACGGCCATGACAGGGCTGGCCCGATATATTATATATTATTTTTATTTGCTGTGGTACGTCTGTGATTTTATTTGTAGTTATTATTGTTTATTTGTATTGTGTGTTGCCTGCCGTGAAACTGTTCACGTGATGGCCTCATCGGAAGACCAGCGCTGGCACTCGCTAGCAACATGCTGAGATGAGGCCATTTCGTAGCATACACGCTTTTATTTATTAAATTATTTTTCGTTGCTGTATATTGTGTTTTTTTGTGTATGTGTATGTTACGAATAAAGTTATTTCTATTTCTATTTCTAATCTTTGAACTACGTATGAAATGGTTTATTATAATTATGATTAGGATACCGGTTATTTTTATTTTTTTGTTTTAATTTTTTCATTGTTGGTTGGGGTACTTTCGTACAGCCAAGAATGTATGAGAATCCTTACTGTACGAATGTACCCCAATTATTATGAATAAAACATTTGTATATAAATACAGACAGTTGAAAACAAAACTAATACTGTGGTAAAAAATACTATTTGTACGAAGGTACCCCACGTATTCGGCGCTTTCGTACAATTTTAATTTTTATGGGAAAAACTAACTGACATCCTTACCTTACTTTGTATTAGCTCTAAACCGAACTATTATTAAAGCCAGATAATATAACCACGAAGCAGCATTGATTTCATTTAAAAATAACAAATACTTTTTTTTCTACGAGGCATAGAGTAAAAAGTGTACGGATCCTCCCCACTTTCCCCTAGTATTACTCTCTAAGTGCATTTTAGCATTCAAACAAGTACCTAACTAGAAAGCTAATCCTCTAAATGCTTCTAAACTTTCTCAATTTCCGATTCAAAGCTCAACAAACTGAAGACTTTACTAAACTCCGTATACTTTACCAGTTTTCCCTAAATGCTGTTCCAAGTTTCAACACAATTTCGAATATAAAATATTCTTTGCATCGTCAAAAATAAGAAACAGTTTCCTTTGCCTTACCTATGGCAAACATTTAAAATTAAAAAATAAGCGCCATCTGCATCGAATAAATCTAAACGAAACCAGCCTAGTTGCCACATCCTGCCGCTAGATGTCTACCATTGACCCAGTTCTCGCTTCTCGTAAAAATAGCGCTGTACAATAGCTCAAACACTATTTATATCGCGTATCTCTAAAATCTGAGTCCACATGCTTATCTCAAGTCTTGCCTTCACTCCAGAGTGTCAGCTGAAGCGTAGACCTACCGCGCAACGCACGTTTTATACATACGTCTAAAAAATACACGTAAAATCGATACGCTCTCAGTTGTTTTCCGTTCACAGTAGTCCTCGCTAGCGTTAGTATAGTAAACAAGGGATCATGTTTTAAGATGGAAGTTAAAAGATATATAAGGAGTGAATCCGCTAGTTGTGCACATATGGTGGAAGAGAGTGCAGCGAATAATAGGAAGAGCGTTGATCCTCATGAGAAATTGAAGGCGTTGTTAAACTCCCCTGAAGACGATACGGATGACAGTTTGCCTCCGTCAGATGCCCCTAAGTTTGGGACAGTTATCCACAACAGAATATTCGTAGGAGGGTTTTCTTTGACGACGACGGATGAGGACCTGTGGAAGTTCTTTTCTGGGTTCGCGACTGTGACAGCTGCGAGGGTGATATACGACAGGGCTGGAGTTTCGAAATGTTATGGCTTTGTGACGTTCGCCAGCCCAAGGGTTGCCCGGCTGATCGTGAAACAGGTTAGTGCCTTTGATATTTACAATAAAAAAAAAGAAAAAGATGTTTGGTTTGATTTGCGGAAATATTTTCTTAGTGAGGTTACAATACAATGGTTTGTCAATTTTAACAGGAAATTGTTAAATACCGAAACAAGTTTAAAACTAAGTGAAACTTTTGTATAAAATAATAGTTATTAAACAACACATGACAATATTTTAACCACAACCTGTCTTTAAAAAAATGTCTCTCGCAGAATTAAACATATAGTATACTTAGTACCCACATATCTATCAGTTTAATGAATGGTTTAGTGAAATCGGCAACAATGTTTTATTTATGTTATCGTAGAGGTTACCTATTGAATTTATTTCATATAGGCAATGACACTCGTACAAAGGAATTTCCTAAAATAAAACAAAATGTGTAGTTAGTCAAACATTATATTTTGGCATTGGCAGTCAATGCAAATTTTGTAGTGGAAATTTTTCATGCTTTCGCCAACTAGAGAACTAGGAGTAAGTACCAAAGCGTGGGGTTAGAAGCTAAGGTTTTTGTCGCGGAGGTTAGACGGCGTTTACGGGAGAGAGGTCTTGACTCTTGACCATCGCTCTGGGACTTTCCTGGTGCAAAAATTGACAGTCGAGTTTCAGCGTAGAAGCGTGATGGGCACTTTTGCGCCAGGGATGACACGGGGAGGGTTATTTTACTAGTATTGTTTGTGACCTGTAACTTGTATGTTTTTATCAAATAAATGTCTATGTCGCCCGCAGATCACGAACCCTGTAAAGTGTTCTAAACGTCGGGATGAAATTAAATTCGTTTTTCATAGTTTTATTTCATAAATATATCGCTTAAAGCATGTAGGTATCTGGGAACAACTTTAATTGAACGATAAAAAAGTACCAGTGTAAGTAAAATGTGTTTAGGGCTGCCTATTCTACAGTTTCTTCGATGTCAATAGGTGTTTAACGTTTACGACTTCTCATACCATTATATTTTGATACAATAACTATAGTTACAATATTTTCATTACCTCGAAAATTTTGTGAACTTATTCTTAAATCAAAGGTCCTATAATCTGATCCTGATTTATTTCCATTGCCCTTGATTTTAGTCAATTTCTAGCTTCACTTAATACTCCAGTTTATTTAATATGAACTATTAATGAATCGAGTGTGTATTTTTGTCTGTTTATTTTATCATTTCGGAACAAGATGGCAGATTTATCACGATAACAGAGTTGACATGCTATCAAGATTTGATAAGAGTATTTCGTTCAGAGATTGGTTTATTTTTGCAAATATTACTAAACGACTTTTAGGTCTTTTTTGTACCGAGTAAAGTTGAAAAATAATTATTTCTTCCATGGCGTCAATAATATTCACAGACATTGAAGAATGATAGTAGAAAAAAAGAGATTTTTTATTATAAAGAGTGAAAAAGATTCAGATATTTTCTGAACAGGTTCAGTTACAACATTCAGCAGGTTCTTTTCTCGAAGAGGCATATCATCTCATAGGTGTGTGGCCTCAGTAACCCCTGATTGCTAAAATCCGCAGAAGTAGAGATACATCTACACAAAACCCTAGAGACCAAAATTTATGGGAATTAAGTAAGACCGATCCACACGCGCGTTACAACAACATTATTAGACCGGCCTTACACATCCGGAATCAGAATATAAATTAATACTCTTAATTCATAATTATTATGAATTCATAACGCACGGATTTGCATGCAATTTAGCTGTCGACATTCTGATTTTTTCAGATTGATCTGACAAAGTTGATCTGACATACGTTATGAATTCAGAATATGAAAAATTTCAGAACGCACGTCTTTCCACACAATATCGAGGACCAACACACACATTCTGATTTCAGATTATGAATACGTAGACAAAACGTCGTTCTGTATGTCTAATTGTCTATGCTTAAGTTTATTTTTAGTATGTCTAATTGTCTATGCTTATTATTATTTTTATTGACAACTCAATGTCACGATCATGTATTTATCTTCAGACGTTTTCGCAAGACAACTGTCAAGTGTCAATCTGAAATCTGAATCTTAATTATGAATTCTTACTCTGATTCCGGATGTGTGAGGCAAGATAACGGAATAGGATTATGAATTCATATTATGAATACTTACTCTGATTCCGGATGTATAAGGCCGGCCTTACGCGTTTTCCGTGCTAATTTTTTTTTGATATGTTGATAGTTGTCAACTACGTCTACCAATATATTAAGAAAAATGAGTATGTACTTACCCACAGAAAATGCGTAATAATGTTGCCACCGCAGTCACGGCGGTTGAAACGCTCGGAGAAATGTCCTTTAATTCCATTAAGCCTTATTCCACCCGTGAAAGCTTGAAATACATCCTTAATATCTGTGACGAAATGAACTAAAAAAGCTTACGAGAGACGATATGTCCTAGGGTGTTAGAGGACACTAAGACGGCGGGAGGAGGCAATTTATTGAGCAATTTGGCTGCAATGTAACGTTCATGGGCTGGAATTGGGTCTAGAATACTTCGCTGTACTGACTTGATAAGGATTAAGTGAGAAATAAATTAAAATTCTGTTTTTGGACTGGATTTTGTTTATAAAATGTTTGGGTCGCCAAATTTAATTTGATTTTGTGTAATTGAAATCCTGTTGAATACCAATGCGCAAATGAATCCTTAATATTGCACTTGTCTGCACTGACAAATAAATACTGGCACAGGTGAAACTAAATAAAAGCTTGTAATAATCATTATTAGTATTTTTTTTCCAATGCTGAACAAAGGCCTCTCCTATTAACTATGCGTATAGATGCATTAAGAGGTAAATGCCCGTAATCGCCACGCTGGGCAAGCGGGTTGGCGATCGCAGTAGTGTGTCCACTATGATGACGCTACTGCCCATCATCAGTCTTCGATGAATAAATGGTAAATGACACTTCAATCCCTTAGTCGACTCTTGCGACACCCACAGGAAGAGTTGGATTGGTGACAAATGTAGTGGGGGGTGGGTTCTCAATAATCACATTTTACATGGTAAATATCCCGTTTTAAGACATACTAATAATGTAAATTACCATGTTAGCTCAAAAACTGACCTCGACCGATTTCTCATGATCCCATCATCAGACCGGACTTGCTGCAAACGGAACCATAATAGTAATCAGGGCTATACCCATTCGCGCGTAAAAAAACAAATAACATATGTAAGTTCATAAAAAATCTGTGGAATCGAGAACCTCCTTTTTGAACACGGTTAAAATATATCACTTTTCTGTGATGATACGCGAACTACAAACCTTACGAAAAACGATATGTCCTAGGGGCAATCAGACGTGAGGAGAGGCAATTTGGCTGCAGTGTAATATTCACGTGCTGGAATGAGTCTAGATCTAGTATACTTTGCCGTATAGCCTTGATAGGGATTTAGTGAGAAATAAATTAAAATCTTGTTTTAGGCTGGCAATAGACAATGAAGTATTTAATTTCATTTTGACGTCACTTTAACCCTTTATAGGGCACCGGGCTCAAAAATGACCAACTAACTTTTTGTGTGTTTTTTTGTACACAATTTTTTATTCTGTGCGCTGGCGTTTCTATGCATATGGCGTTCAGGCTTGATGAATTCAGATTTTTTTTCAGTCTAGCCTGTTAAAGCGTTATAAAACCTTTTCCGTACTCGAAGTTAGGTAGGTATTAGAAGGAAGGTAGGTACATTTATAGAAATAAGTTCATCAGAAATAGTAGTTCTTACATTTTTGAAAAAGAAATCGACCCTTATGAAACTTCGAAAAACCCCCTAGGGGACCTATTCTGAGTCTCAAAACCTCCAGGCAACGGAAAAGCATAATATATTATAATATTGAACTTGGCTCTCATTTCACATTTGGGCATTTTTCGCCGTGATTTCGGTGGCAACATCATTACCCGATTTCCATGGTTTTAGTATTTCAAAATTTTTTTGGATATCTTGGTACTAAGTAGTCAACTACGTCTACCAATATTTCCAAAAGTCCTTGCATCGCTTATGGGATTCGTGTGATAAGGCTATGTTTTGTGATGGGATACAATACTACAATTTTCGCGGGCTCTAATGTTCTCGTTGCCCTCGACCGTTCACTATTATAGCTCCACCGCTACTCTACTAAGGAATGCTACCCGAAATTCCGTTATTACCATCTCACATGACGTCACATTACCCATTAGATTCCGTTTGAAGGTTCAAGATGAAACTGATCGTTTATTTCAATAATAAAATAGGCAGTTTTAGGCACTGGTCTCACCGCGGGCTACTAAGCTATGAACTATCGGCTATATCATCAATGGCCACAGCATCCCTGACGGATGATTGTTACAACGCTGTGTTAGTTAAACAAAAGATACGCACTCCCGTGTAAATAGAAGAGACACGGGAGTGTGTATCTTTTGTTCGTGTTTAAAGCCCATAGTCTATAGTTTAGTAACTCGCGGTGAGACGAGTGCCTTTAAAATTTGATCAAAATCTTCATTTCATCCATCCATTTTAATCGAAAGACGTCCACTGCTATTTTATTTATTTATTTATTTAATCTTTATTGCACAAAAAGAAAAATACAATTGTACAAAAGGCGGACTTAATGCTACAAGGCATTCTCTACCAGTCAACCTTCGGGTAAAGTAGAAAATATGTAGGCGGTGCGATAGATGCAGAGTTAAAGTTACAAAAAAAAGGGTAAATAGTATAACTTAACTGATAATTTAATATTAAAAAAAAAAACACAATATAAAGTAAAATATACACATATGGAAATATAATATATATACATAAATTACATACATATACATAATAATAACAGATGAAACTTGCAAACAGAGACACTAGGAATTTGCCATTTTACCAACAAAATATTCACTTAAAGCTTTTTTAAAAGAGAACTTATTTGGGCACTGTCTAATTTTAACTGGGAGACTATTCCAAAGGCGAGCTGCCTGAACGGAGAAAGAGTTGGACATATAACCAGTACGGTGCGAAGGTATAGAGAGAGAGAGGTTGCCAGTAGAGCGAAGTTGTCGAACACGAGAAACACCATAGTAAAGGAAGGAATCTTTTAAATATTCAGACATAAGCCTTCCCTAATATGACCGGTTCTGTGCTGCTTGCCTCCATGTGGTTCGCACACACTTGACCAGCTCGTTGGGCTATCTTGTGGGAGGTCTGCCCACACTGCATCTTCCGATACGTGGTCATCTGATCTTCTGGTAATGTGTCTAGCATTACCTACTGCCTACTGCCACTTAAGTCTGGCAATTCTGAGAGCAATATCGGCGACTTAGGGATGACACTTGTCAACGCAGGACCGGTTTTGAGAGGCCATTTAGTATGGCATGCAATGTGTTCGTATAATTAATATCATTTACAGAAAATTATTAACTGATGATAATAATTTTACAAATTGTGAAGTCATATCCATATTCTTGCGAGCATAGCCATAGGTATATTTAGTGTGTTACCTACTTAAAAACACAAATCAAAACAATTTAATGCAATAGTTTCATTTGTTCCACAAAATCTTGGATTTAGTGTTTGGTTCAGTAAGAACTAAGAAACCCCAACATTAATGGCTTAAGACGCAGGGCCGGATTTAGAGGTTGAGAGGCTTCGGGGCAACAAAGAAGTGGAGGCCCCCAATTATTTTCAAAATATTTTTTTGTGTCAAGTTTTTCAATTAATATTTTTGTGTGGAAACAAGTATAGATTATTTTATTATTTAACAAACATATATTATAAATATAATCGGAAACGAGAATTATCCGAAATTAAATTTTAGCGTTAACGAACGGAATCTTCCGAGCTTTTTTCACCGAAAGTGATTCCCGGAGTTGATCACTTTCGCTACTCAAAAAGAAAAAAATTTTTTTTTTTTCGAAATCTCTATTGTGGGGGCCCTCGTTCGTGGAGGCCCCGGGGCCGTAGCCCCGGTTGCTCCCCCCTAAATCCGGCCCTGTTAAGACGTAGTAAACGGAGGCCTTGATCGAAACATTTCGTGCGGCACACAATTAAGATATTTTGGCGCCAACTTGAGTTGTTATTCATTAGTTTAAGCACTGTTTTCCCGCGGCAAAAACGATTTGCCTGACTATTTACATTATTACAGTCAACCTATTTATTTTCTACTTATAATATCGAATACATAATAAGGTCGTTAAAACTTTAACACGCTTCATATTTGAGCGGTCATCGCGAATGATTTGAATCGTTTAGGTAGATTTACCCCCTTATTCATAAACATCACCAAAATTACAAGCCGGTAAGTATTGTTTTTCCGTCTTTTTCAGTCTTATCAATATGTTTGCCGTGTGGTGACGGCAGTAAGAATACATTTGTCATCACCCCAACTCCTCCTGCGGGTGTCGTAAGAGTCGACTAAGGGATTGAAGTGTCACTGACCATATTTGATTAAAGATTGATGATGGGCAGCAGCGTCATCATAGTGGACACATTACTGCGATCGCCAATCCGCTTGCCCAGCGTGGCGATTATGGGCCTTTACCTCCTAATGCGTCTATACGCATAGTTAATAGGGGAGGCCTACGCCCAGCAGTGGACTAACATAGGCTGATGATGAATATGTTTATTAGATAGAAAGGGGCAAACAATACTTAGCAGCTTGCTAAGTTAGGAGACGTTTATGAATAAGGGGGTTAGTATGTATTTCTTTCATGTACAATCGAGCAAATGACAATCAAGGTAGTTGTTTTAATTAATTTATTTATACTTATTTTTACGCTCACAATAACCTTTAACTTACGACAGGCGATGCAAAAGTATTCGATGAAAAGTGATATATTTTAATAAATAAATATCTTGGGCCATCTTACACAAATCGACCTAGTCCGACGGTAAGCTCAATTAAGGCTTGTGATGTGGGTACCAGGCGACGATATATATAATAGATAGATACATATAGATACGTAAATACATACACATCCATGACCAAGGAACAAATATTTGTGATAAATAAATACACAAATAAATCCCTCGCCGGGATTCGAACTCGGAACCTCCAGCTGCGTAGGCAGGGTCACTACCAACTAGGCTACGGAGGCCGAAATGTATCTTGCAACTTGAAAACTCTCACAGTTTAAATCTGTGCATTTATCTGAACTGTGACCTTTCTACATGGAGTAGGTGGGAGGCGTCCACAATTTGCACTGTCAAGAAAAGCCGAGCCACTTTTTATGATTTTATTTTTAAAGCTTTAGAGTATATTAAAAATCTACCTTGATTTAGTTTACTACCAAATTACCAAGACTTGAATGACTTGAATGACACATGAAATTCTGTTTTGAGCCATTTTTCGTTCTTACAAGCTTTATAAGCTTAGGCGTGTAGTAAAGATCATTATATACAAAAAAATAAAACACAATTACCTAGCAGTTACGTTACATGTGTATGTCTTTAAGATTGGCTTTGTAAACTGACAAATGCTGAAATAGACAAGTATATATTAAAAACAATGAAGTCGCCTATCCAAAGAAGTCGTATCCAAGTAACTGGCGAGATATATATATATTACCCTGTATATTCTTCATTAACTGTCACACAACAATAAAATCAAGTATCTCGCATAACCAAGTTAAAAAGAAGTAAGAAGGAATCCATTTACTTGATTTTCACTTAATTTTAGTCCAGATGCTTTATTTTAATGTTGGTTATTTGATCGAATTGAGATACCTGAAATGTATTTTTTCAAATAACTGAAAAACTATGCAGAAAAAAAATCAAAATGCTGAAATATATGTATTATAAGACGAGGAATCGTATGGGCTAAAAAGCAGAAAATGGCCAAAAACGGAATTACTTGTTTTTAATTTTGAGCAGCCGAACGGATATTGATGCCGTTGTTTAATGGATAGAGTGATTAAAATATTATAGTACACTACGACACAAATGCGAAAAAACATGAAATTCGAAACACCATCTGTACTAAAATACCTACACATTTCGATGCAAGTGCAAAAAAAAAAATTCGACTAGGGTCAAAGTTGGAGCCCTAGTGAAACGAGGGCGACAATCACCCGAGTTAAAAAGAAGTTTTTACACGTGTATCGAACGACTTTTTTCATAACAATTGCCTTAAAAAGAGAAATAAACGCACGCGAAGTGAGCGCAAAGTTTACTTTTCCGTACTAGTTAGGAAAAGTAAGTTTTTAGTAAAAGTGCTGTACCCGTGCTAAGCCGGGGTAGATCACCAGTTCACTTCAAAGTACATAAGATGCAAAACCTTTTCTTCCACACTTGTTCCATTGAGAGGCTCTTCAAAACCTCAAGCAGGGCGAGGGGCTCAAAGACATTCTTAGACACGGACAAAAAATGCGTAAAGGGCCCTTTAAAGGATGTTATTCATTTTTGAGTTGTTATTCAGACGGGCGAGGAGAGACATAATTATATTGTATGTATAAAATCCGGGTTACCCAAAAACCTTTTTATATTGGGACTTTGCAAGATTTTCTTAGGCAGAATCTTTGCAACTTTCCTTTCAATACCTTTCGGGAAGTTTTTTCATGCGCAAGTATTGGGAACTCAATCTTCTATAGAAATCCAATAAAATTTTGAATGATAGAAAATATAGTACAAATAGAGGGAATCCATTTGAGTGTTGCTCAAAAATAGTTATTCCTGAGTCTTTTTTGCGTCACAATTGGCTATGTAAAGTTTTCTGAAGGTATGAATATTATATTTTTCCCTGAAAGCCGTTGTCAAGAAAATGTGGTTCTTTTATTTTTATATCCTATAATTTATTAGCAATCTTTTTTTAAGTGAGTGAGATGAGATGACATTTGTGCAGTATTATAGATGAACACCTTATGCTTTTGTACGCAACAATTAGAATGAAATAGAAAAAAAATCAAAGATACGAGTGACGTTGACGTTGACAGATTTTATTTTTCTATTTCATTGTACTGATTGCGGACCAACGCATTAGGCTCTATTCATCTATAAAACTGCACAAATGTCACCTCACTCACTTAAAAAAGATTTTTAACAATTTATAGGAAATAAAAATTAAAGAGCCGCATTTTCTTGAACCTTAAGACGACGGCTATCAGGAAAAAATATAATATTCATACGATCTGAAAACTTTACATATAGCCAATTCTTGATTTAGTTTAACCTTGGCTTAGCTTGGGAGTCCATAGTTGAGATTTAGTCGACTTGTGTAAGATTGTCCTATGATAGTAGATGTTTTGTCTTGCAAAGTAATTAACAAAGGGCTGTTTATAAAAACTTAAAACATTTTATAAAAGCGGACGTCCTTTTCTAATTAACGGCGACAAAAGGAGACTTCCACTTATATTACTTACAAGCTTTTGATAAGCAGCCCCAGAATCTATCTATGACTCTAATAACGTGTCCTTTGCAGTGACACAAATAACTTGGTATTATTATACAATCATAGCACATCCCTGCTGCATCTGATGTGATTGATGAATATCAAATACATCCAAATAGTATAGCACGTTTATAATTAGGGCAATACAGAACTGACACTTCTCTCAAGAACAGGGATTTCCGTTGCATCCGGTTCTGGTGTTTAGGTACCAGGAGCAACATGTTGTATGCGTTGGCCAGATTGTTATTACAGGGTGTAATCGATAAGTGTTTACAGGCCATAATTCCGTAAATATGAGAGATATCAGAAAACTTTTAACTGATATCGAAAGTACGTTACCCAACGAGTAAAATTACATTAATAACTTTTTCTAAATAGATGAAGTAACGTTAAAAATACTAAGTTAAAACGCTCCCATATATTTAGTATGACGACTTACAGCCTTAAAGAATGTCGGGTGTCGTAAGAGATAAAACTTTTTGATTCCTTATTTGTACGAATACATTGTAATAATAGTACATTGTGCATCAAGGGAGGTAAGTACGGAATTACTAACGAGAGTGTTAGAAGCCCGACGCCTTTAGGCGGAGGGCTTTTATGACTCGAGTTAGTATTCCGCTTACCGACCGTGATGCATACAATGTTTTTCATCACACTTGCCGACAAAAAAATAAGTTTTAAGAAATAACATTATTAAATGACGTACTGACATTTCTATTACTCCCTAGGGAATTTCACTTTTCTATTACTCCCGTTGCGCGCGTAGCAAGTGTGATGAAAAATAATATTACTACCGTTTGTGACATAATTAATCTAACATTAATTCTTAAATGTAAAAATATTCGTATTAATCTAGTCTTTGAATGAACGGTTACGTACTAAATGTATGGAACGATTTGAAGTTAATATTTGAGATATTTCTGATTTTATTTCAAAAAAGTTATTAATGTAATTTTACTTGTTGGGTAACGTACTTTCAATATCAGTTTTTTTTCTGATATCTCTCATATTTACGGAATTATGGCCTGTAAACACTTATCGATTACACCCAGTATAGTAGGGGGAATCCGCAATGAAACGGACGCGTTATGGAATGGACACTATGATCTCTTTAAAAAATCTGAATGAACATATTCTTTTTTTTGTTCATTGGCAACACTGATGACCAAAGGAGCACTATTTATGGTCACCAGTGTTACAAAAAAAAAATGTTCGTTCAGATTTTTTAAAGAGATCAATACTGTCCATTCCCTCTACTTAACTTTAATGCTTTCATCGGAATATGAACACAATACCTAGTACCTACTAAGAGACAGGGCCACATGAATCGTTCATCGCTGAGTAAGCTACGAGTACTATAAACATCGCCGTATCTCTTTTGTTAATATAAAATATTTTCATCTCTTTTGTTTATAGGGGAACATTTATCTTTTGTTCATTTCTATAGCCGATAGGTCATCGTTATCACTTCTGGACCGCGACCATATAACATGGACGTCTAACGCCAGCTCAAAAATGCCCCCAAAACCAGTTGTTCAATTGTGCCAAGATGGGCAGGACATAGCGCTTTTCTTAACACCGCGCATATTTCGGCGCAACATCTTTGACAAACGTTTATAGATTATAGCCAATCAAAACTTTGATGGACCAACTATGGCGGTTTAAGTTTTTATAAGTAGGTTGATATTGAAATTCATTATCGTGATGCATTGAAGAGGGGGTGACACTTGTCAACTAAAATTCAGGACCGTTTTTGAAAGGCAATTTAGTATGGCGTGCGGCTTCCATGTTTTATTTGTTCGTAGCTTCTGGACAACAACCTCTCCTTAAGCCTATGGCTTTAAGCCCTTTTACGACACCAACGGGAAGAGTTGGGGTGGTGACAAATGTATCCTTACTGCCGTCACGACACGGCTAGCTAACTAGCTTATTGCAATAGATTTTAAATAACTCAGTAGCATTTTTCATAACATAAAGCTTTTTATTCCTATTAGCATTTTTTGCTGAGCGCTTATAAAGGCATTTTATTAGATAGGTACCTAACCCGTCCAAAGGCTGAAAAAATTTAATAACTCCGATACAATTTTAAAATGTCGTTTTTACTCAAATGAAATTCACGGGGCGTTTGTTCTAAATATTCCTGAGTACTTACTACGAGTTATCAGCAGAGATCGGAAAAATGTGCGTCATTGTTCGCAATAATATGGACATGACTCCAATGTTGATTAAATGAATAAATAAAGGAATAATTTCTCGTAATTTGATTTCGAAGTTTCAAGGTCACTATTTACAAATTACCGGCATTACATTTTACATTGTTACCGGCGTCAAATTGATTTTTTTTTTTGAAAATGAATGATTAATTATGCAATCAGCTTTGGAGTCATGTCCATATTATTGCGAACAATGACGCACATTTGTCCGATCTCTGGTTGGTTATCAGTCACGATACTCACGATATACGAGTAGAGTGTAAAACATTTAAAAAACCTTAAAAATTGCATTATTCCAAAATCACGCACTTTTAGATTACAAATAATACAATCTTGGTTTTATTATGAACTTAAAATTTTAAACCTTGCGTTCACATACATTTTTAGCTAAAATTATTGATATGTATGAGTATTAACAAAAAAATTCTGCAAAGGTGTTTCACGATATATGTCAAAGACGTCAAATGCTATGGAAAGTCAGCCATATTTGTTTACTTTTTTTAGATTCTACTTACGATTGGTATAGTTTTTACGGAGTTACCAATTAAATCCTCTTATTGTGTGATTTGGAAACGGAGAACGAGCATTTCAAAAGATTTGATATGTGTTCGAAATGTTCGTGGCAAATAATCACTTCCCAGTACCTAATGTTACGTATCACAGAATTTCGAAAGATCAGTTGCCAAATGTATAATTTCGTAGATGTACCTACCTACCTCTCGCATATTATCATATTCTATTCTAACCTAACTAGCAATGTACCGAGGAGAAGTTTCATAAGTTGCGAAACT
The DNA here is from genome assembly GCA_025490895.1 of Thaumatotibia leucotreta. NCBI lineage: Eukaryota > Metazoa > Arthropoda > Insecta > Lepidoptera > Tortricidae > Thaumatotibia > Thaumatotibia leucotreta. Next base: position 45,091 of record JALPQI010003298.1, read on the forward strand.
TACATAGAGAATGTTCTCGCGAATCTAAAGTTAACAAAATACTTGTAATCTAATCAAGCCAAGACCGTACTAGATACATGCTTTATGAGTTATATTTATTTGCGACTTAAAATAATGATTTATAATACATTTTTATAAGTTCTCATGGAAATATTCTCAATGAGAACTTACTCTTAAATTCTCATGAAAATTCTCGGAAATTTCCGAGAAAATTCCCGCAATTTTGAGAATGTTCTGCAACTTATACATTGCTAAACCTAACTAACCTACTTAGTTGGGCAGCGGAAATTCGCCCGCCCGAAAAAATTGGTTAAATGATTTTCACATTTTGTATGAGAAAGTAATTTTTTTCGCGATTTCAGGATTCGTCCCACACTAAAAGCTGCTCAGTATGATTTATATATACGGTGTGTGCGAGGTAATTATTGACTCAGAAACCATCATGTATAAATAATTACATGTATAAGTGATAATCGGCAAAATTAATTTGGGCGAAAAGACTCGCTCAAATCCCTTACCCGTGGTAAGGGATTTGAGCGGGATTTCATTACTCCAGGTGAAGCTTCATTTCTCACTGAAATTGAACGCGGATCGGATTGTCGTGTCTCACTTCTGCATTTCGTTCGTAAAAATGATTGAAATATATCTAAAGTTTTTTTTGTTTCGTGTTTGTATTTTGTTTGCTTAACGTTTAAAATGGCTGGTCACAGATTGCTTTAGACCTGGACGATTGGAGACAGAGAAGATAATTTTATAACACTCTCTTATGATGATACAGAAGAAATTTTAACGACATGTTTTAGAAGGGTTGACTACTCGTACTTACACTAACACACACACTTACACATTCACATTCACACACGTCTTACACAAATTATCTTAGTTATTTATTTATTAAACTAATGTTATACTTTAACTTTGTGTTACCTATTAACTGACTTTTGAGTCTCAAGATACAGGCTCAGCCTAGTTTGAGACTCCTGGGATATCTTTGTGATTATTGTTAATTCGTTAATAATTATTCAATAAATGATTCTTATTCTTATTCTTAATTATTAGTATAACTGAAAACGGTATATTTTATAATGTAAATTTAAATTATTGAGCACCTGATATGTCGGCACTACCTATTGCAAATGCCATCTTCGTTACTCCGTAAAAACTTATAAGAGGAGATAATGTAAAATATAGGTTGTATATTTTAGAAAATATTCCACTTATAAAAAAAAATTGCATGTTAAATAATGTAATGTCTTTTTATGACAGACGATAAATTACAATATTCTGGGATACTTCCAAGGGTGGTTATTAAACCATAATAAATATTTACACGTGTGTATTTAAACAACATCATCATCATCATCAGCCTATGTTAGTCCACTGCTGGACGTAGGCCTCTCCTATTAACTAGCTATGCGTACGCATTAGGTGGTAATGCCCATAATAACAACGCTGGGCAAGCGGGTTAGCAATCACAGTAGTGTGTCCACGATGATGATGATGCTGCTGCCCATCCAATCTTCAATAAATAAATGGTCAGTGACACTTTTAGTCAGCTCTTACGCCACCCACGAGAAGAGTTGAGATGGTGACATTATGTATTCTTACTGCCGTCCCCACGTGCCCATATTACATACACGTAATATTATAATACACATAGAAATAACGAATTAAAAGCTTGTATTTAATAAAAATGGAAGATTGTGTTTTAGTTTTCTGTTATAAATTATATGAAATTAGAAGTCAAATACAATCTAGCATTTAGCACACAGTTTGGTAGATTGCATGGTAATTAAGATGTCTAGCCAAAACTCTGTACCTAATTGTTTTATAAGCACAAAAGCTAGACCGATCTTGATATTCTTTATGGAACTCGTGTCGCCGTTTGTACTTACTTATTAGGTAAATTATAAAGAAAGTAGAAAGAAAAATATATATTCACAAAACAACACAAATAATCATTGAAACATAAAAAAATATTAAATATATATTATACAGTTACAATTTAGTGATAATTATTATGTAAGTACCTATATGTATACTTACTTGTATGACATGTAAAATGATTTCTAATTTTATCAATAAAAATCTCATTCTCATTCTCATTCACATGTTTTTTTTCTGAAGCAGTGGTGGCTCAGTGTTCTAGACGATTGACTTTCAATCCGGAGGTCGTGGGTTCAAATCCTGGCTCGTGCCAAAGAGTTTGTCCGAAACTTATGTACGGAATATCGGATGATATTTACCATTAGCTCTCGGTGAAGGAAAACATCGTGAGGAAACCTGCATACATCCGCGAAGAAATTCAAGTTCTCAACCCGCTTAGGGCCAGCGTGGGGACTATAGCCCAATCCCTCTCATATATGAGAGGAGGCCTGTGCCCAGCAGTGGGACATTATATAGGTTAAAATATTATAAATATTATATTATTTACCTGAAGAATCAGACCCCGAGTTGGTGCCAACGGGACGATCTCGATTAGCGTGATATCGAGATATGCGTCCATTTGTTGTGCATATGCTTAACGCAAAGACATGTTTATGGTTGCCATTGTCAGAATTGGACCAAATTAAAATGGGACCAATCGGTAACCATCAGCTTTCAAATAAATAAGGAATCATCAAAATCGGTTCACCCAGTGGAAAGTTTAGGATGCTTAGCCAAGTTGCCAATCGCTAACGCTTAGTAGCGTATCGTAGTCCCTCTCTGTCACTCTTTTATACTAGTGCGACAAAGACGGGTAGCTGCCGTTCGTTTACGATTGACGATTAAGCGTTAGCGATTAACAACTTGTCTAATCAAGATGTATTAAACTTAAAAAAACTCGAATTAAGAACCCCCTCCTTTCTTGAATTCTGTTGATAAAATAATCAAAGCCAAAATGTATTATTATCAAAATCGTTTAAAGCTGTTTAGTAGACCCCTGAAATTTAATACACACTAAAAAAACTTTTTTAGTTCAGATGGTGTACTTTTTAGGCTCTAGTGCGAGAAGTGGGTCATTTTACGTCAGGTTCAAAACTTCGGAGGGTCATCTGTACTAAAAAACGTCGTACGAGACACGTGCAAAAACGAAATTCGTAACTCGTATCGATTTAGAACACTCCCTATCGGTCGTGTTTTAAAACATCGCCACTCATTTCGAATTTCATGTTTTTCGCACTTGTGTCATAATGTACTTTTTTTTAAATATGAGATTATTCTTGTGTTTTACTGACCTGGGTCCATCTGCACCAAAATCCTGTGCCGAATTTCAGCATTGGGTGAGCGAACCACTTAATTTTGGTGGCATCATTTTGCCGAAGGTTCTATTCGTTACAATGTGCTACTTTGTCATTTGAAGGAGGCATGGAACCTTAAACAAATGACGAAGTATAGCATTGAGACGTTTAGAAACTTCGCCAAAAATTATGCCACCAAAATTAGGCGGTTGAAACGCTCAGATATCACCCCATTCTAAGACAGTGACAAACCGTGCCGATTTAGCGTCAAAGTTTCTATGACCAGATCTGCGACCATATACAACATGGACTAGAACGCCAGCTCGAAAATGCCCCCAAAAGCAATTGTTCAAATGGGCCAAGATGAGCGCTTTTCTTAACACCGCGCATATTAGTACGGTCAAACTTTACATTAAACTCGCAAAGCATGCAGTATAGCTGCATTTTTGGTATGTTGTTTAGACACCATAGGGCACTATAAAACCACATTTTGCAAGCAAAAAAAAGTTGTGCTAGTTACGTAGTACGTGAAAAACTACGAAATTTACGGTCATTTTTCAGTTTCTGAATTTTATTAAAAAAACCTTACGTTTTTTGACATTATGTGTTAGAAAGCGTTTAAAGATTAATAAATTTCCAACAAGTTGAGCTAACATGTATTACCGTAGATCTTATAGTTTCAGAGATTTGCGACTTCTTGAAAGTACTCTTTTTTGTAAACTAGCGTTATTTTGAGTTTTCCTAATGTTTTCGGCTTAATATCGCCTCACCTAATTATGCTACGAAAAACATGCAATACTGACCTTATAGCGCACTTCATATTCTTTCTTTAAAGGGTAAAATCATGTCAGCAAACTTTGTAATTGAAAATAAAAACGCGTAATTCAAAAGGCAGTAGGCTCGCTATCTAAGTTTTTCATACAAATCGCAAGTCGTGTTGCAAAGCTGCAATTTTAGTATATTATTTTATATAGGCCCTATAAGGACGTACAAAAATGCATATTACAAGAAAAACAAAAAAGGAAGGCATAAGACGAAAAAAACTGAAAAAATATTGGACTTCTTTTACTTTTTGACGTTTAATTAAAAAACTATTATCTTTTTGATACTAATTGCTACAAAATTTAGAAAAAACATTAAATTTGAAAGGATTTGAGCTACCTTGCATTACCCTAAATTATATAGATTTAGAGATACGACATTTCAAAATGTGCCCTTCATTAAGTTATAAATGCATGTTTTGAAGCCTCGTATACCCTCAGCTATAAGACTTACAGTAATTGTTATCGGCTCAATTTGTACCAAATTTAATGTAGTTGTTATCTACAATTACTTTTTTTTTCTTAGCGCGAACGTTTTGCCAATATTTAGTGAATAGCTTTAACGTAACCTAAAATTTGTTTATGTTTTGATAAAAGGGCACTTTATGAAATGTCGTATCTCAAAATATATATAACTTACGGTGATGCAACGTAGCTCAATTCCTTTCAAATTTAATGTTCTTTCTTAGTTTTGTGCAAGTAGTATCAAAAAGATAATAGATTTTTAGTTGAACGTCAAAAACTAAAAAAAGTCCGAATTTTTTTCCGTTTTTTACGTCCTATGCCCAAATTATTTTTTTAATTTTCTTTTAATATGCATTTTCGTATATATCTATAAGGCCTTTATAATATACCAAAATTGCAGCTTTGCAACTCGACTTGCGATTTGTATGAAAAACTTAGATAGCGAGCCTCCTGCCTTTTGAATTTCGCGTTTATACTTTAAACTACAAAGTTCACTGACCTAATTTTACCCTTAAATTAAAGAATATTAAGTGCGCTATAAGGTCATTTTTGCATGTTTTTCGTAGCATAATTAGGTAAGGCGATATTAAGCCGAAAACGTTAGCAAAACACAACATTTTATCTAGTTTACAAAAAGGAGTACTTTTTAAAGTCTCTAATCTCTGAAACTGTAAGACCTCGGTAATGCATGTTAGCTCAACTTGTTGGAAATTGATTAGTCTTTAAACGTTCAATAACATATGATAATATCAAAAAACGTAAGGTTTTTTAAATAAAAATCAGAAACTAAAAAATGGCCGTAAATTTCGCTGTTTTCTCGTACTACCCAGCTAGCACAACTTTTTTTTGCTTGCAAAATGTGGTTTTATACTGCCCTGTGGTGTCTAAACAACATACCAAAAATGCAGCGATAATACTTGATTTGCGAGTTTAGGGTAAAATTATGTACGATTTGACCGTACTATATTTCGACGCAACATCTTTGACAAATGTTTATAGATGTAGCCAATCAAAACTTTGATGGACCAATCACAACTATTTTGAAATGGCGGTTTAAGTTTTTATAAGTTGACATTGAAATTCATTGCCGTGATGCATTGAAGAGGGGTGACACTTGTCAACTAAAATACAGGACCGTTTTTGAAAGGCAATTTAGTATGGCGTGCGGCTTCCATGTTTTATTTGTTCGTAGACCTGATGGTTTACTTTCCCGGGCACCCTAACACAACATACCTAAACACATCAATATCAAAACTCATTAGCGGCAACCGCTCATTAATCACACGCCACGTGGCAAAGCGCTCCAACTCAAATTAAAACGAAAACAAAATCAAAATGGCGGCGAAAAATCCGTTCATTTCCTGCACACGCCAGATCGAGATATGGCACGGAATGAAATCCATCTGTTATGTATGGACGACTTGAATTTGTATGGTGTACGGATTCGAATGTTTCGACGGAATCAGTCGGTACGCCGTGTTGCGAAGCTGGAAACTCCGGGTTCGAATCCCAGTGAGGGCATCTCTCAAAAATATTTGCTACTCTGTTATAGTTGTTTTCTATCTATTTAAATATTAGGCCATTACCTATGAAATCTGCGTTTTATACGGAGAATTTAGAGAAAAGTCTATTTTCCATACAATGTAAATTCTTCCTAACTAGTGCGGAAAAGCGCAGACTTTCTGCGTAAATTTCTCTTTTTAAGGCACTTGTTATGAAAAAGTCGTTCGATACACGTGTAAAAATTTCTTTATAACTCGTTTCACTCGGGCTCCAACTTTCATCTCCGTCGAAAAATTTTTTTAAAGTCAATATTGCAATACACTTCTATGGCGTGTTTTGTATATCTTCATTGCATAAAACAAGGTTAGTACCTTCGCCAGTCGTGTCAAAATGTTTGAATATAAATGTCTATTCCTTATGGCCTACTACGTCAACTGTCATTCCCAATTCGTAGGATTTATTAAAACGCTCGAATAAAGTCTTTGAAGGCATCACATTGCCGGGATTCGGAGACATTCGCAAATTGAAATTGTTACTGGCACGGGTGAGGAATTCGCTTTAATTGCTGGCGAACTTTGGAAATTAAGTTATTATTGCAATTCTAACATAAGTATTTTGCAAGGCGTTTGTGAGATTTTAAGTATCATCATAATTATCTGCAATGTTGTCAGTGCGGACCGTTTAAGAACCAAAGTAATCGATATAGCTCCCCAAATCCCTTAACTGAAGTGGCAGTATGTGGGGCGCATAGCAAGTAGAACCGATGGCCGTTGGGGCGGAAGATTCTCGAGCGGCAGCCACGTATTGGATGGCGTGGATATGCCCCCACAAGGTGGACTGATGACCTAGTGATGGTCGCAGGAGTCTGCTGGATGCGGGTGGCGCAGGAGCGGTCATTGTGGCAATTATTGGGGGCCTATGTTCAGCAGTGGACGTCTTTCGGCTGATATGATGATGATCACCACGTGGCCAATTATTGCCTCACAAGCGCATAATGTGCAATACCTATTGCTGTTACCACCGAGGGCACAAATTATATTTGACACTCTTTTGCTGAAATTTTATGGAAATATTTGTCAGCCTCCGTAGCCTAGTTGGTGCCTACGATGCTGAAGGTCCCGGGTTTGAATCCTGGCGAGGGCATTATTTGTGTATTTATTTATCACAAATATTTGTTCCTTGGTCATGGCTGTCTATATATTTAAGTATCTACACCGTGTTTTTATTGATTTTCGTTAAATAGGACAGGTTATTTGGGACATTAATAGAAGTTGCCTAGTATATCGGCTTTTGTTTAATTCGTATAATTTTGTTTTTCGTTTTCATACATAATAATTGAAATAGCAAGTGTGAAATAACCTTAAGAATAAGATCTCAGATGACTGACGGCACATGTCAAAATAAATTTCATTAGGATGTAATAAAGGTTGTAATACACTAGAGACTTTGCCTCCTTATGTGTATGTGTATCGTCTGTACAATGGGCTGTGCTCTGAAGAACTGTTCGACATGATGCCAACGTCCACTTTTCATCATCGCACCGCTCGCCACCGACTGGGCGCTCATCCTCACACCTTGCAACCTAAATGGTCGCGCACCGTGCGGTTTCAGAGGAACTTCCTCCCGCGGACAGTTCGTCTGTGGAATGAGCTCCCTGACGAGGTTTTCCCGTTGGACTACAGTATGGGGTTCTTCAAAAGAGGAGTGTACAAGTTTTTATTCGGTCGGCAACGCGCATGTGGGGACACCCCTGGGGTTGCAGGCGCCCATATGCTACGGTGACTGCTTTCCATCAGGCGGGCCGTATGCTTGTTTGCCACCGACGTGGTATAAAAAAAAACATGTTCAGTCATTAAACTTATTTTTTTAATAACTCAATAACAGTAAGAGTTAAGGTACTAGTCTCTTAGACAAATTATTATTTTTGACCTAAATAAGCTTCCCTTTAATTTACCGGAAATCAATAAATACACGGTGTATATGTATCTATAAACCACATCACACGCTTGAACTTACCGTGGGACTAGGTTGATTTGTGTAAGATGTCCCAAGATATTTATTTATTTATTTTATTTATTTATGTTCGTAACAAAAAAGTACAGCGTTGACTCGTTGTTAAAAAGTCAGCTCTAAAACTGTTTCCGCGTCGCTTAGTGAAATCACTGAACGAAAACATATTTAAAAATACCCGCTCCGTTTTCCACCGCTAACTAAGATACCTGAATAAAACAAACAAAGCAAAGCGAAAACCGCAAAGCTTTGTTTTCCCTCAAAGCGCCAGTTCTAGACTTATTACCTTTTGCCAGCGGACCGTGAACAAAAGTACAGGCTTTTTCTAACTCGGTTAACACGTGTATTCGCTAAATGGTAAAGTTGCGCAACTGATGCAGTTTTATTTTAAGTTGGCAAATCCTTTTTACGGTTTTTATTCTCCTGTCCAGGGATCTGATACCGGTTTTTTTCTCCATACAAAATAACGGTTTTAATTTCGTTCGTTCTTCGGCATGTAAATTATTTTATAAATGAGTAACTACGAAATACAATGTTGTTTTAATTACATGCAATATTTCTTTATTTATTTGAGTGCGAAAAAATGAAGTTCGAAATTAGTGGCGGTGACTTACATAAATATATACCAGTTACCAATTTCCTTGTTTTTTCAATAAAGATGGACCTGTTTTGACCTGACATGAAAGTCCTCGGCTTTCGCGGCTGTAGCCCTACCGCGAACTTCGAAATCCGCAAATTTAAAGGATTTGTCCCCCTCACTCCAACGAGGACGTCATTAGAGTGAGAGAGACAAATCCTCCAATTTTGCGGATATCGAAGTTCGCGGTAGATCAGCTGATGCCTAAACCTTCAGCGTTGGAAAACTTCGGTATTTTTTTTTTGGTATATTATTACGACATCTAATCTACGAATAAATAAAACATGGAAGTCGCACGCTATACTAAATTGAATTTCAAAAACGGTCCTGAATTTTAGTTGACATGTAGTTGAGTGAATATAGTTGAGTGACACACTCCCTCTTCAAAGCATCACGGTAATGAATTTCAATATCAACAAAAACTTAAACCGCCACTTGATAATATTAGGATTGGTCCATCAAAGTTTTGATTGGCTAAATTCTATGAACATTTCTCAAAGATGTTGCGCCGACATAAGCGCGGTGTTAAGAAAAGCGCCAATCTCAGCACAATTGAACAATTGTTTTTGGGGGCATTTTTGAGCTGGCGTTAAACGTCCATGTTATCTATATGGTCGCAGCATCTAATATTTAAACTATTCTATTAGAGAAGTAACGCTAGGTTTGTGCCAGCGTTTTCAATAGTAAGATCTTAAGATGCCGACTCAGCCTTCGAATAAAAGAATATTACGAAAGGTCAGCCATTGTCGAATACGTCAGTTCTACAGAAACGGCAAGAGTTCGGCTTAGGAATAGTGAATCTGTAAGTCAAGAATAAAATATAACGTGAGGTACCTTGGGGAATGACTAAGTGCAATTCTTGAGTTTGCCGTGTGGTGACAGCAGTAAGAATACATTTGTCACCACCCCAACTCCTCCTGCGGGTGTCGTAAAAGTCGACTGAGATTGAAGTGTCACTGACCAAATAAAGATAAAAGATTGATGATGGGCAGCAGCGTCATCATAGTGGACACATTACTGCGATCGCCAACCCGCTTGCCCAGCGTGGTGATTATGGGCATTTACCTCCTTATGCATAGGCTAAGGAGAGACACATTTGGGAGGTTGAATAGTACAGGTAAATTCACGAAAGCTGGCACGACTGGATCGAGTAAGTGACAGAATGTATCTATGTGTGGATGTCAAAATGACAGTAGATACAGGTTGAGCATACACACAATGATAGATGTCATTCATTTTATTCATTCCATTCGTGCCAGCTTTGGTGAATTTACATGTAGTGAATCTGTATAATTAGAATAATTTTTCATCACACTTGCTGTCTTAGTAGCGCCATTGCTTGCGTGCGTAGCGGGAGTAATAGAAAAGTGAAATTCCCTAGGGTGTAATTAGAATAAAATATTATCGTAAAATCACTTAACTTTAGAATAAATACTGTGGATTACGTATAAAATATTAATAAAACATTAAACACAAAACTCTCGTGACACTAATTCATACTAAAATTATACTTCACGGGTTACATACGTATTTTATTTCGAAAAATATTCGACATGTTTCGCTCCATATAGGAGGATCTCTTTCAAGAGCCAATCGCCATGGCTGCCGAGTCCTCGATCGGGCAGGGCTGCGGCCCTCGGTCTTCGTTGGCAGTACAAAAAGCCGGCAAAATTTTCTATGGAAAGACAACTCTTCGCGCCTACATTTGTGGAATTTGCTGCCAATGAGGGTTTTCTCGATAACGTATGCCACTAGTTGGCGCCACTTAGCCGTGAGGCCCCGCTAAGAAACACATTGTCTAGCCCCAAAGAAAAACTAACTAGAAGGTATTGTAAATGAAATAAAACTATGGAAACGGATAAACTCGCGTATATTAATTAATTTTAACTTCATTCCGACGTTTCGAACACTTTACAGGGTTCGTGGTCTGCGGATGACTGTCATTCGCAGACCACGAACCCAGTAAAGTGTTCGAAACGTCGGAATGAAGTTAAAATTAGTTACTTAATATACGCGAGTTTATCCGTTTTCATAGTTTTATTTCATGTGTAATCCTCGCGGTAACCGAAGAAAATATTAGAAGGTATTTTTTTTATATAATTTGATTAACTCATACAAAACATTTAAACACAAAACTATAGGCCCTCTGAGAATTTAGACTTTCTGGACCTGACGCCCCGGTGAACGTCATTTCAGAATACCTTCATTCCTACTGCCAGAAATTGTTAGACAGAGTACATAAATGACAAAAAAAAAGAAAATTAAAATAGATTATGCAAAAACTGCTAGAGATTGAATTCAAGTGAACGTCTGAACGATATCAGTCCACGCCAATATTTGTTCTGAACTGCAGGAATCTTTGTTTGCCTTCCATTTTGCTCTGCAACGTTGAATGGGATTCGATTTGAAGTTTATGAATTTTATAGGCTTTTATTTTGTTTCTTTTATATGCCTATTGTGAATTTTGCAAGTCACGAATATCAAAATAAATGATTCATAGAGGTACCTATGTTATGTTTCATACACATATTTGCCGCAATGGCATAATTATGATTTGGATTAAAAATTCTTTATTTGGTCTTCGATGTTATTTAAGTTGATTTTAATTTTTAGCACGATTAATAGGGGCGTAGAGAGGATTATTTGCTACATCAACACTGTATCGAAAAATAGGCATTTCGGTAAGCATATAATGTAAGATTATATTTATTTGCCTACTATTTTCGTGTAAGCCCTAAATACCCGAATTCAATCGTTTCTAAAGGAAGACGTGTCCGAAATAAATCTGAAATACTCGTACAGCTTCAAATCGATACACTTTCTCGAACTAGACGTATCGACAATTTACCTGAGAAGTTATGTAAGCTTAACGTCCCGAATAAATAAATATCTTGGGAAATCTTACACAAATCGACCTACTCTCACGGTTAATTCAATTAAGGTTTATGATGTGGTTCGCAAGCGACGATATACATAATAATTAAATAATACATACATATACATCCTTAAATACATACACAGCCACGACCAAGAAACAAATATTTGTGATAATAATACACGAATAATGCCTTCGCCGGGATTCTAACCCGAGACCTCCAGCTTCGTAGGTAGGGTCACTACCAACTAGGCTACGGAGTCCGACAAAACCTATGGGACATAGGTAAGGAAAGTACTTTAAAGCGTAGACTGATGAAATAACATGTAAATTAAGCACTAACAATGAGGTAGATTAGAAATTCAATATATTTTATACAAGGTTTTTTTACATTGTTCGCAACTTCATTTGACGACTTTAACAGATTTTCTAAAAGAACGGAGGAATATACAAATGGATAAAGATATAATTGAGGCTATACCCACATTTTTCACCGCAGCATAATCCTGAACTCGATATAATCCCCGACTTACTTAAAAGCGAATCCATGGAAAGCTGGATTATCTTCGGAATTTTTCATGATCGAAAATGTGCTTCCTTTTGTCTTGTAGCTTTTCGGGTATCGATAAGAACTGTCTGTTTTTTCTAATAATGATGATGAGGTTGGTACCAACTATCTAGGTATAGGACGATCGATTCTACCTCAAGAATAGAAAATTACGGACTAACCCAATTTGTGTCAGCCAACTTTTTAAATTCTACAAATTATTTTTATTAAAATTATCATGACATTAACTATAAAAAGAAAACAAATGAATGTTGTTAAAATCGTATTTATTCATTTTAATTCTAAAGAGTGATACTGTATCACCATAGTTCAAAAAATATTATTCTGTTATTCTGACATGTCTATTATCATTTCTTTTGGATCACCCCTCGTACCAATACATTACCAGTAGTCGGAAGAAAATGCTGTAACATAAAAAAAATATGTAGGTAATCTTATTAAAGTGGGCTCGCTTTTGCAATGCCAAATGAAAAAAAAAACATGCTTGAAAAGTTAGTTTCACTCGCTGAGAGTCTTGTTAACTTGATTGTCGCATTAGTATAACCTAACCTAACCTAACCAAACCCTACAAGTCTGGGATTTCAAACATAGGTCAGACTTTCAGAAATTATTGTAAATTAAGCTGAATAAACATTCGAATCTAAAACGGATATTATAATCCTGTGTCCTTGGTTTCGCTAGTCGTACCATGCTTTTCAGTTTCTCTTTTCTTCTCTTCTTTCGAGGAAATTTGTTCTACACGCTGGGTCTCTTAACCAACACTTTCCAGGTGGTCCAATTTTGCGCCTTTTGTATCGAAAAAATTAGGAAGATTTGAGGGTGTACATGATTGCAGATATCAAGTAAATTATTGATGAGTGCCAAAGAGTTAATGTAATGTTTGTCTCTTCAATCGAAATTGAACTGCCGGAAGGATGATTTATGATTGAGATCAGTTGCCATGACATCACAATTTATTTGTCTTTTCTGTCGCCATTTATAATCTAATTTCGCAAGCACACAGCCTGTTATACTTGGGTGCATATTATTTTTCCTTTGTATTTTCACGGAAACGTAAATATTTATCTTTCTATCTCTATGAAATTCAGTGCAACAGATAGTTATTGAAGCTCATTGTGATATCAAAATGATTTGAAAACTTCTCGTAAAAATACGAGGGCAAAAGATCATGCACATACGATATTATACACATCCCTGGAGACTGTTCGCAGAAGCGAATTCGATAAAATGGCAGTGGATAGACTATATCAGACTTATGGTAGGGGTCCTGAACCCTCATCTCACCAAGGGTCTAATCCGTCTGAGGTTCGTGCTTTTGTGTGTCTTTTGCCTTTGTTCGTCAAATTTGGAGCGCCTTTTGTAAAATGTGAAAAAATTCTCGATGCTGATAAGTTGGATAATTTCCTTTCGGGCTGTGAGTTTTTTATGATTCTTTGGCGCTGTTTTGACTTTTTCAATGATAATTTCAATTCATCTTTTTCTAGCTTTTGTCACCATGAAATCGTTCATTTAGAACTTTGTGAACTAGCTAAGTAAAATAAGTAGCATTTTTTTTTAAAAGTGCTTTGAGCTTAAAAGGTCTAACTTTTTTTGTTAATAATATATAATTTTTTTAAAGTTTACACCTTAAATGGCTTAAATCCATTGTACAAAGTAACACAGCGTAAATGTCCAGAAATACATTTAGTCGTCGACTCAGACAAAGGGGAGAAGACCACCGCTCCAAATCGTTTCTGGTGCAGAGGTTGGCCATAGCTATCCAACGCGGCAATGCCGTGAGTGTATGGGCACCTTTGCATCGGAAGCGCTAAGGAGCGGATATTGACAGGTATTTTTGCCATATTTTTTTTTCTATGTACCTATATAATTTTTTTAAGTTAAATAAGTTTACTTTTAAGATCTAGTTTTTTACTTTAATATTGTATTTAAGTTAATTTATAATGTAATTTTTAACATTCTATATTTTAATTTTAGTCCTAATAATCGCAGTAATGTGTCTCTCATCTCTCTGCTGTCCATCATCAATCTTTTATCTTTATTTGGTCAGTGACACTTCGATCCCTTAGTCGACTCTTACGACACCCGCAGGAGGAGTTGGGGCGGTGACAAATGTATTCTTACTGCCGTCACCACACGGCACCAGGCAAACTCCTTATTAATATTTAAAGAAAAACTTAGACAAAGCCAAAAAGATGCTTGAGACCGATGCTTATTTAGAAGTTGAAATTGTGAATCATAGTTGCAGTATTGGACCATAGTTGGGTGATAGCTAATCTCTGACTCACCTTTAGCGGGACCAGTGCTTAAGGCATACTTTCGGATCCCAAAGTCATGATTATTACATAGTTATGTCTTAAGCTGTCTACAATCCAGCCTCTACTTAATTGTCGCTTTTACCCACATCTCGCATGTCCAAACTTCCTCGTGACCAATTTGCATTTACCCCATATAATATTTATGTGTTATACAGATTACCTCCAACAAATTCCGCATTAAGGACTTATTACACAACAATTCACGCTCTCCTTAGCCTAATTTTAATATTTATTTATTATTCAAATAAGTTACACAGCATTATAGTTATAACACTAAGGCACTGTGAACTACAAAAATATAAAAACTAGTTTGATTTAGGCGACGTAACGATGTGGCCCCGTTGCGTCGTCTGATCTGGCGTAGAAAATGATTTAACGTGCAGGGTCCGCCTGGATAGCTATATACCACCGTCTTACCCGTTAACTTGCCGCTAAATTGTTGATACTGTGTTCCGGTGTAATTACTGGCATAGAGGCAATCTAAGTCCTCAGGGTAGGCAGCGCATAGGCGATTTTTTGGTCACTATGTCCATAGGCCTCAGTTCACCCTTTCTATCAGGTGGGCCAAGAGCTCGGTTGTCTACCTTCGTCACAAGGAGTCGATCTTGAAGGAGTAACTGACATGCACAATCGATCCATATTAGAAACTCAATACAAACTTTATTACATATCGTAAAGGTATATAATTATATCAACTTAATGAAACGGTTAAACTCAATAGTAATCAGTTACTTACTACGTTATGTTACGTTATGTTTCTAATGTTTTAAATATGTCGTCCATTAAATACAAAAGCGACACAAGTCAAAAAATTACTTTTTACAGGGGAGCTGTTTAAAGATTTTGTATTCGTTTTTTGTTCACAAATTTTTTTTACTGCATTAATATTATATGTGTTATATATACATTTGTAGGTATTTCAACCCTCGTTTGATGTGTTTAATTATTAGAAAATAATATCTGCTGTGCAAACTTTTATGAGCGTATACGTCCGTTTTGCATAAAAAAATAACATGAACTCTTGATATTTTTTTATCGATCAAAGGCCACAAATACAAAAAAATAAGCATTTATTTCATTTAACACCTTCACGGACACTACTCCAGACACAATAGAAAGAACAATGGAATCACGTCTATAGGCGTTGAGTGTCCGGGAAGGTGTTAAAACATACATGAAATCATGTTTGAAAAATAGAAATACTGTTTTTTAACCAAACTTAACCAAACAAAACTTTTTCTTACTATTTCTTTACTTACATATTGTCAGAACATGTTTATAAGTACCGTAAACCGGGGTTACTTTGATTAATTTTGTACTTTGGTTACATATTTTGATGAATTTAACGGACGTACTAATTTAAAATTTATATATAATTATCGGTTTTCTTCAAGAATCAACCTGCTATATAAAAACCAAGTGGTACCTTTAGTTAATAAATATAAAATAAATACAACGCGATCAAAGTTATATTGTTGAGAATGGAATTACTTTGATAACACTTATTTTGACTGCAAACCGAAAATAGCCCACATAAAAGCCTGAAATAATAAAAATCGGTTAAGTACATTTCTAGTGATTTGTTTTTTCTTTGTGTATTGTATTTGTGGGGTGATTACTGTGATCCCATACTAAATGATCCAAGTTGATATGTTTTGACGGTTTATTTGTTTTTTCATTAAAATTGATGCAACAACTTAACTTTTGCCGATTCAAAAGTATATCTTTCAATGTTTAATTACAGAGATAATAAGTATTTCCTAATAATCTACTTATAATTAGTAATATTGTAAAAAAAACTATTTATTTTTCTAGACGACATGACAGTTTAGCGCTAGTACTTGGGTACTATGTAGTGAAGCAATAGGCATGATGACTGTCAACATCATTTTTCGATTTTTTTAAGATTTACATAAAATACACAAAAGTAACGTCAGGTTTGTATACTAAACTTATATTAAATAAAAGTTCTGTACAATAATGATTGCAGTATATATTTTAGTAATAATTTATTCGTGTATGATGTCGTGTATAATGTGTAATAATTTATTTTAAATACAGTCATCATCCCTATGTTGGCATTGCCAAAAGTGAAAAAATAAATACTAATAAGTTTTTAGATTCGTTAAAACATACAACGGGGTTAGATCTATGTTTGTTTTACTTGTATTGTATACAAATAATATGTAGGAAAGGATGAAAAACACTTAATAATCCGAAGTTTATGCTGCCATTGTTTCTTCGTAGTCGCGAACACAGTCATCTTTCCAAACAATCTCTAATATAATTTTAAGTAAAACGAACAGTATTACAAATGTATTGTATTTTTTAAGATTTCATGCAAAAGAAACACAATTATTCAATCGGGCACATTTATGGATTTTAATATTATGCTGAATTAAAAAGGGTTACTTGTAAATGCAACAATGTTTTTTGAAACGTACTGTTGAAGTGTACATGTTAGAATCGTAACTCCCACATTCCGTATTGCGGCTCCTTGTTTTATAAAGAAATCTAAACCATACATATTTATTTTATTCAAAACAGCAGCATGTACAAATATGGCTCCTGTGTTTGATGCACTCGAATATACTTTTAATTCAAAAAGGTTGCAAATCCAAATAAGGCAGTTTAGATTTATGAATAATCCAATTTAAGAGGATATTTTAAAATGAAAACTGACACATTCCGTTTTGCGACTCCTTTTTATATAAAGAAACATAATATTTACGAATTTATTTTATTCAAAACGGTCACATCTACAAATATGGCCCATTTGCTTATATATTTCTTAACGTAATCACTTTTTTATTCGTTTTATGGCACTTTTTCACAAAAATGTCGTGCATTTTGGTCGACGGTCGAGTCGCAACTGACAAAATGGCGGTTTAGCACTGAAGTTAGTCTCGAATGAGTGATAGTGCAAAAAGGGCACCTGCATAATTTTGATACTTTCTAACGTCAAATCGACAGGTGTCTTAGTGCCACGTAAAATATAAGTGTTAATAATGTCAATTTTGCAATAAAATCATTTTTCATGATTTTTGAGTTGTGTCGCTTTTGTATTTAATGGACGATGTATTTTAGCAACTGTAAGTTCTACCAACCTTGTTGAAAGAAAATCTCTAAAACACACCTTACAAGTGTTTGATATTTTATGAAATACTTTTTATTTTAGTTTAAACACCAAAAATGAATCCACAAGGCTCATTGTATTGAAAATAAACTTTGTTTGAAATTCTCTATGCAAAACTCCAATTTACGCGAAACATATTCTTCTAGAACGTAAACAGGTAGAGGTATACAGGAATAGGCAATTATGGACTCTAAACACACTAAAGGAGGCATTCAGCAACCTGAAACACACATTGAGTTTCGTAGAGGAGCTTGGATGGTTGGAATAGGGCTACCTCGCTATCACGCAAAAAAGGCACGATGGATGTCGAGTTGTGGAAAAGGCCCAGTGAGTAGAGAGAGTAAACTGAGTAGTAAGTAATTAGTGAAAAATATCAAGTTCTAGAAAAAGTGTTAATCAATGTGGGCAAGGGCGGCACCATCGTCGAAGCCAAGCCATCTGGCAGCGGGCTTGAAGCGGTGGCGAGTGCCTCGAATGCACATGCTTGTAGCGCGTATTACTGCGACATTAATTTTTGCTCGAAGCCAGCCTAGGACGGTACTCAAGGAGCGATTCCAAAGTTCGGATATGGTTTCTGCCATATATGTTTAATAAAGGATGACATTTGGGGGGCAAAGACACCGTCGCCCGATGTTACGAGTGGGGTGAAAGTTGCATGGAAACGTGGCCGCTTACAATGGGCCTCATAAGAAGGCTCAAAGTCACCCAAAGGGCAATGGAAAGGGCTATGCTAGGAGTCTCTCTGCGAAAAATGAGACCATCCGCAGCAGAACCAAAGTAACCGAAATAACTCTCCGAATCGCTAAGCTGATGTGGCAGTGGGCGGGGCACATTGCGCGTAGAACCGATGGCCGTTGGGGCGGGAAGGTTCTTGAGTGGCGGCAACGTACCGGAAGGCGTAGCGTGAGTAGGCCCCCCACAAGGTGGACCGATGACCTGGTGAAGGTCGCAGGAGCCCGCTGGATGCGGGTGGCGCAGGACCGGTCATTGCGGCAATCTTTGGGGGAGGCCTATGTTCAGCAGTGGACGTCTTTCGGCTGATATGATGATGATGATGATGACGATAAAAGTTGCATGTCGCAATTCACAGGCGTTATTATAATTATTTTCTATATTTTTCATCTTCGGCCCAGTTAAACTAAGTAACTCCAATTTCATCTACCTAATATTTAGTTACTTATGCTCCATCTAAGCAAGCGGTCTGTGGCCCTTGCTCCATATATATTGCCTAAGCCTGACCCTTTTTATGTACAAAATAAATCTGCCAACGTTTGTATCCTCACGACCCGGGGTAATTTGCGGGGCTGTTTACTTACTTTACTTTTTATTCGATTTCGGGAATACCAAAATCAGTTAATGTTTTTCTAATCTATCCCTTATCATAAACGTCTCCTAACTCTAAGCTGATAAGTATCGTTCGGTCTTTCAGTTTTATAGACATACTGATAAGACTGAAAGGGACAAAAATTCTCATGGTCTTGAAGGCAGGAGACGGTTTTGAATAAGGGGGTATGTATTTACGAGTAGTAAGTCGAAGTAGAGCAGGATCCTTAGCCAAGTTGACAATCGCTAACGCTTAGTACGACAAAGACAGTTAAGTGCCTTTCGTTTACGATTGACGATTAAGCGTTAGCGATTGGGCATTTGTCTAAGCACTCTGATCAAAATACAGAATTTATTTGATAAAAGTATTTTTTTACATATTATCTTTTATACAGGTGAGTACATTAGGTATGAAGGTAAGATCTCGATAACTTATAGTCAATCCTTCTTCTGTTTCGAGTTCTTGAGGATCGATCACTCTCTTGGTGATGCAACGAGGGAAGCTCCTACAAGATGTACCGATTCCGACGATCAATTGATCAATATTACCTGCTCTGGGTACCTAGGTCCAGCAATGGACGTCTATCGGTTGATAATGATGATGACAGTCAACTAGCACCCCGCCTCAGTTTTATTAGCACCCTTCAGGCATCCATAGGTTATGATGACCGTATGCTAATTAGGAGACAGCCCGTATGCTTGTTCGTTGATTCTTACGACGTCAACGGGAAGAGTTGGGGTGGTGGCAAAAGTATTCTTTCTGCCGTCACCAAGCAGTAAACGTTGTACTTGCTGTCATACAGGGTGGAACGGAACGACGATCTTTCGCGCTACCGACCGAGTCTATCAACCATTACAATGAACTTTCAGTATGGGACCAACATCGAAAACGTACATGGAAAATTAACTTTTCCATACTATTGTGCCCTAACTAATCAGTGACTTTATATGAGGGGTTAATTTTTTTTAAGATATTTCGATGTAGACTCGGTCGGTAGCGGGTTAGATCGTCGTTCTGTTCCATCCTGTATAATAGGTACTCACTTAAGCATTAAACTCATGAATACTTCTTTTAAACATTTTATGTTACACTAGAATCTAACTTAGTACTATTACGTTCATAAAATTCTAGCTTTAGCTATTTAGTTCTTTATAGCGCTTTAAACTGCTTTTCCACCGGAGATGCGCATTGCGAGGAATGTCTTTGCTTCGAACCAATTACAGTAATTTGTATGTCAGTCGGTATAAACCGGACCTGAGTTCGGGAAGTCCCTTAAGTCCCGGTAAAAGCATAATCTTTAAGTTGGGTTTTATGCAATTATACAGGGTGTTCCACGAGCCACTGAAAACCTTGAACGGGGTGATTTGGTAGGTTAAACTGAATAACTTTCTGCTTTGCCTTAAGGTTGACTGGTAGAGAATGCCTTTTGGCATTAAGTTCGCCTTTTGTACATTAAGGTTTTCTTTTGTGCAATAAAGATTAAATAAATAAACTTTTACTATGGAGCTAACCCAGAAATCTCAAAAAAAAAATTGCCTTTTTCATATAAAATGTCATGATCAATCGGTCAAAATGTATCAAAAAGACAATTTTTTTTTGATTTCGTGATAGGCCCTATATTAAAAGTTGTTGAGTATAACCTACTTAATCACCCCGTTCAAGGTTTTCAGTGGCTCGTGGAACACCTGTATTTATTTTTAATTAGGTATTTGTGTATCTATATTATAAACCATCGCTTATTGTCACAGCGAAGCTCCATTAGAAAAAACCTAACAGTTCAAGTCTTTTTGTAATAAAGTAATAATCGTGTTTGTATTAAAACAGAATTTTGTTTAAAACAATGTTTTCAATATATTGTGCGCAACAGCTCGTACGAGTAAATTTTTATCCATACAACACAAGCAAATGTGTGAGGATTTTTTTTTTCTTTTGCGAATGCATACGAAACGAAGTTTGTGGTTGGTATGTGACATTAAGTCTTTAGCTAAGTCACTAAATTAAACCATACTACTCATTCTCGTAACGCTTAGCTACTTCGGTCATACCTGGTGGAAACACTCGCACACTCGTTTCCCATTCTTGTTACGAATCCATTCATCGCTTCACATCATCAGCCTATCTCAGTCCACTGCTGGACGTAGGCCTCTCCTATTAACTATACGTATAACTCATTAGGAGGTAGATGCCCATAATTGCCACGCTGGGCAAGCGGATTGGCGATCGCAGTAATTAGCTACAATGACACTGCTGCCCATTATCAGTTTCGTTTCAAAGAATGGTTAGATTGGTTAGTGACACTTCAATCCCTTAGTCGACTCTTACGACACCTGCGGGAAGAGTTGGGGTGGTGACAAATATATTCTTACTGCCGTCACCACACGGCACCTCTTATCGTTATCTCGCATGGATAATTTAACAAAAAGGAGTAGAAATTAAAAAGTGGCAACATTTCTATGTTGCTCAGTATTCTTCAGATTAATATGATAAGGACAAGACTACAGTGTTCTCACTTTGATATTTCTAATATTTTTTACCAGGCTGTATCCTGTTGAAACGCCTTACTGGATGACCTACTTCTGTTTATCAGTTTCATAAAAAGAAGTAGCTATTTTTTATTGAATATTTCATTGAAAAGCAGAAACGTGATTCACCGAGGCATTGGATTTTTGCTTATTTTTAATTAAAAACGATTGAAATTGAAGAATATTTTGATTAATCGACAGGGTTGTTTGCTTAAGGGAATAAAAAAAGGATCCAAGCATTTTTGATTCAAATATTAATTTGTTCGAAGCATTCAAACACAGTAGGTATTAACCTTGCCGAAGATTAAACCTAGAAAAGACTAGTGACTAATGCGCCATGAAAATCAGGTTAAGAAATTTAATGACTCGTCGAATCGTCAAAAAGTTAGCTGTCATTTGTAATTAGGCAAAATTAAATTCAGAAAAAAGGATACCAGTAATCTTAGCACAGGATTAGTGTGACAATACGGTAAAAAGTCACGGCGGTTGAAACATTCCGAGAAATGCCCAAATTATATACCTATCGTTCATTTCAAAACTCTGCTTGCCCTCAGCCAATAATAACGCCATTTCTATTTGGAACAAAGTTGCAAATCACATACACGGGAAGGCACTCTCCGACCTTTGTCAAATTTAGGTGGGCACACGCTAACACAGGTGACGGTTTAAGGCATAAGCGCTGGGTAATTAAGGAATTTATCACACGTGTGATTTGAGATGAGAGCGAGTTGAAAGCGAGGCGAGCACGTAACGTAACGTAACAGATTAGAAGGAAGCGTGTCGTGATTTCGCTAGGATTGCACAATGAATTTGCTGCGTATTTGCGTGCTAATAAATTGTAGGGAGCCATGAAGATATAGCATGGCATCCTGACTCAAGAAACGGCGAATTCGTAGAACCTCGCGTTAAACTCGCTGTGCACTCGCTGCAAAATCAATGCAAACTCACCACCACCACTTTTTTGTTATTTTTTATTTTTAACGGTGATATTGAGTTACTCAAAAGCTTTCTTGAGATATACAAGTTATTTTAAACACAATTAGGATTTAAACAGTGTAGGTATTCCCTCTTTACTATTTTACTTTTCTCAATAAACAAGTTGTAACATTCTGAAATCACCGGTAATGGAAAATACTGCCAAAAAAGAAAACAAGTTGTCTATTTTTAACGAGACCCGGAGCATTCAGTTGCTAGTTGTTAGTGGAGTAAAAAAAAGTGAAATTGATCACGTCCCCGAAGTCACCCTGAATATCTCTCTTTTGACTCACCGCCGTCGTTGATTGCGCAAAGTCAGGAATAAGCTAAAACTTGAAAATCGCTAACGCTTCTTATTTGAACCCATGTTCTCTACTAACAACAATGAGTTCAAATTAACCAGAAATAGTATCGCTCTGACGCGGCAGTTTTATCAAACCGGCGTTTATGAGGGGTGTAAACGTGTACTGGTGACCTGATTAGGGTTTGTTTACTTAGTTATTATAAGGGTGGCACAAGAAACAAGTGTAGTTTGTTTAATGACGCGCCGATAAAGCTCGGTTTAGGTAAACATACTTGAATTAATATTTTTTTGTTAACACAAGAATTAAGACGGTAAAGTTCGTAATAAGTAATATTCTACTTAAAATGCTTAAATATAATACACTCGCCGTCAAATAATTCAGGTGTAGCAATGTGTAGTGAATGGATAATAAATAATTGACCTAAGGCACTGGTCTCACCGCGAGCTACTAAGCTATGAACCATGGGCTATAAACACGAGTAAAAGATACGCACTCCCGCACTCAAACAGAGACACGGCGATACTCGCCCAGCTATCAGCTATTACCGCCGGGCGAGTATCGCCGTGTCTGTTTTTTTTACACGAGAATACGTATCTTTTGTTCGTCCCCATAGTTCATAACTTAGTAGCTCGCGGTGCGACCAGTGCCTAAATTGGGATTTTTTTCATGGCAACTGGCAAGTTCTTGATAATGGTTTATTTATGTTACTTCATCAGTTTATCCGAAAGCCAGAGTGTAACTAAAATTAAGCAGTCGTCAACTGTTTAGTTAGACCATTTCGTACTAGGTAAATTGTAATCGTAGAGATTATGTTTTTAATGGAAACGTTAATGTGGATTTTCAAACTAAAAACTCTAAAAGTCAAAACATTTATTCATGACACTTACACTTTACAGAACAAAAACAAACAAATACAGTCAACATAGTGTCACGAAATGGGCCCTACTCAGCATGATGCTGGCTTTTTAGCCAGCGCTGGTCTTCCGTAGGGGCCATTTGGTGAAGGGACGGAAGGAAACACAACACGACGTACATAAGACAAAGATAAAAGAAAGCAAAAATGGATATAAGAAGTACAAAATAACACGAAAAACTTAAAACAAGCAATAAACATAAATAAATTATTAAAAAAATTAAAAAACACGACTGCCGCTTCAAGTAATTTTCAATTGTTTTCAAAAATTTTGCGATTGTTCTGCAACTTTTGTCGTCGCTACTTAGGTGTATAATGCTACGTGTATTTTTTTATAGAAGGTATTACAAATCTTAGTGATTTCAAACTCATTTTTAAAGTATCACATTTGACATGATACGTGGAAATCTTAGAATCCATTGCAACATCATTTACAATTTCTCTGATTGTTGTAATCAATCCCATAACAAAACACTATCGTTAGATTGGTTATACAAGCATTTTACAATGAAGACTACTTTTCTTACAAGGATCTAATTTCACTTTTGACAAGAAAATTTAACGGTTTATTTCTTTGTTTTCAGAGCGGAGGTGTAATGTTCTCTCCGTTGGGCCGCTTGCGAGTGGCGCAGGCAGTTAGAAAGCAGGTAATTCCTATAAATACTCGTATGTGGTCTATTAAACATGTACTACTGTAAATTAAACCTTAAAGCGCTTGTGGCGTAGCGGTAAAACGCAGCGGTCGTGCGTTCGATCCCTGACTCGAACCAATGACTTAATCAAAGACTTATGTACGAAATATCATTTGATATTCACAAATGATTTGCGGTGAAGGAAAACATCGTGAGGAAATTTGCATAAATATGCGAAAAAATTCAAGGGTGCATATGAAGTCCCTAACAAGTACTGGGCTAGTGTTGGGACCACGTAAAATAGGCACGTTTGATGTTGTTGAAAAAAAATGGCCAGAATACAACAACAAGAACAAATTAAACCTTGAAAAGAAAATTCTATTTTTTTTCATTGGTGGAGAGGGCCGGAAGTTACTCTACAGACAAGAGAATATCTCTTAAGTTTATGATGATGATGATTTTCATTAGTGTCAGACAACCTATCGGGTCGACCAGATTAGCAAGCTGAAGTGGCAATGGGCAGGCCACATTGCACGCAGAGCAGATGGTTGATGGGGTCGAAAAGTGCTCGAGGAGACCACGGCTAGGCAAACGCGGCGTAGGACGACCACCCACGAGATCGACAGACGACCTTATGAAGGTCGCCGGGACACGCTGTATGCAGGTCGCATCTAACCGGTACATGTGGAGATCCAGAGGGGAGGCCTATGTTCAGCAGTGGACGTGTCATGGCTGAAATGATGATATTTTTTAAGTTAAATATTATTAGATGTCATATAAAAAATACCGAAGTTTACCAACGCTGGAAGTAAGATTTCTCGCCCACGTCGTCACCGCGATAAACTTTGGTATATGACATCTAATATTTAAAAGAAATACGAAGTTTTAGAAGGTTAGTCATCAGCCTATGTTAGTCCACTGCTGGACGTACACCTCTCCTATTAACTATGCGTATAGACGCATTAAGAGGTATATGCCCATAATCGCCACGCTGGGCAAGCGGATTGGAGATCGCAGTAATGTGTCCACTATGATGACCCTGCTGCCCATCATCAATCTTCTATCAAACAATGGTCAGTGACACTTCAATCCGTTAGTCTAACGACACCCACGGGAAGACTTGGAGTGGTGACAAATGTATTCTTACTGCCGTCACCACACGGGACGAATGATCAAGTATAGTATAGCAATATTGAGTCGCGTCACTGGTGGTAAACAAAGGACACTGGGCATTTATTAAAGATTGATGATGGACAGCAGCCTGATTATAGTGGACGCAATAGTAGTATTGTGGATCACTCCAATCCATTCCACTCCATTGCCATCGCCAATCCATGAGCAAATGCTCAGTGTGGTAATTGTGAGCATGATCTCCTACTGCGTCCAGTCATCCATTTGCATAGGTAACAATACCTATGCAAATGGATGCCTATGCCTACCTATGCCTATGTCCAGCAGTAGACTAAGACAGAAAATGATCATGTGCATGTAAAATGAGTCCTGAATCTAATCGAATTGTAAAAGTGTCATATTACGGAACTATGCTCCATAACTTCTGCTTTACCGACGATAGTACGCGAGAGGCTTTTACGACGATAGTACGAAAGTTTGTATGAGGAATTTATCTGCCAAGAGTCATATACATGTATGATTTTCATACAAAATAAGCCCTTTTGGACCCTTCTCGTATATGAACCTAAAACCAGCTGACCTCACCAGGAATGCTAATAACGGTTTCGCATAAGGCCCACATTAATAAAACAGGACATCAAACTCGTGACCTCTCGCAAATGGCCTGGACGCGTTGATTTTGCTTAACGGCTGTAGGCGACCAGACAAACCAGATAATAAATATTCTTAAAAGATGGATTTATTCATGTCTTCGCCATAAGTAAATAAAGATAATTGCATTACGGAATTACTTCATTTGGCCGTGTGGTGACAGCAGGAAGAATACATTTGTCACCACCCCAACTCTTCCCGTGGGTGCCGTAAGATCGATGACGGGCAGCAGCATCATCATAGTGAAGTGGACACATTACTGCCCAGCGTGCCAGCAGTGGACTGATACTAGGCTGATGATATGTTGTGATATGATTTCTTCATTAATGTAAAGAGTATGTGAACGAAGTGACCATTTCCGCTACTAGATGTCAGTTTCGTCATATCGGCACATCCAAAATATGTTACCCAGACCAGAATTTGTCAAAATTTGGTGCTGTCATCTCATTTCCGATTGGAATTAGACCTTATTTTCTAGGCAAGAATCGACAGTCAAAAATATAAGGCCCCAGTGACTTCTTCTTTTTCTTTGTCGATATGCTCTGGGCAGGTGTGGTGACGTCACATCAATCTTTTTATTATTCTACCCCAATTATCCCTGGCCCACGCTTCTCTTGCACATGTGTTTAGGGGAGTTTTGATTAAAGCTGGTATTTGGTCTGTCGAATGCAAGGCAGAGCGTCCTTTAGATCGTTGACCGTTGATTCGTTGACCCTTCCCTGAAACAACAAGTCTCTCTATGGCATGCTCTCCACGTCGCGTTACGTGTCCGAAGTACCTCAATATACGAGTTTTGACAATGGAAGACCTTCGTCTTAAGCTCTTCAAGCATGGAGACGTTTGTAGTTGTACGACGTTCTGTCCAGGATATTTGTAACATTCGCCTCTAACCGCACATTTTAAGTGCGTCAATTCTTCATCTTTCTCGCTCTTTGAAGGTCCATGTCTCAACACCATACAATAAAATAGGAAAATCAGAGAGCGTACTAACTGGACTTTGGTGGTTTTGCTGATATTCCTCTCACATCGTATCCTGGCCATGTTTTCTATAGCTGATCTTGTAATAGCTATCCACTTTTTTCAACACTTCAAAAGTGGAAGTTTTCATTAGTAACAAATGAGGTATATATGTATACGATATTACGACTTCACAATTTGCAATCTCGACAATAATATCTGGAGCATTGTTTTGACTTCGATCGATAATTATTTTTGATTTTTGTCGAGTGATTTATTTGCAAAATGAAATGACACATAAGCTTAAACCGTTTATCGCTTGTATTTAACAATGTTTGTTATTTATTACTACAGTATCAGTAATATTGAATGGCGCAGTCGGCAGGATATCTACTGAGCGCACGACTCGCCAGCAATCGGAACAACGCGTCTGTCGTTCTCTGAAATAATAATGCGTAGAGTAAGCTATTTCAGAGTGGATCGATACGGACGGAATATTTGAGGCAAGGGTTCTTGTACGGATGCTGTGGAAGTGATATTTGGGGATGGGATTTAATTTGGAATTTCGAATAATTTTCACCTTATACATATACTTGGCACTAAATACGCAATGAAAGTAAAAAGGCATATTAAATACATGGTAACATTAAATTTAAAATGAAAACGACTTCTACCAGCTGCTTGAACAGTTTGTAGTTAAGTAATATAATTTTATTATGGAGATGATTCCATTGATTTATTTGATTGTCAATAATAAAATTAAATAAGTTGTGAAGGAGTATAGGGACATTGTCACCACCTCTACTCTACTCGCGGGTGTCGTAAGAACCGACTAAGGGCTTCGAGTGTCACTGACCATTCTTTGATAGAAGATTGATGATGGACAGCAGCTTCATCATACTGGACTGGACACATTACTCGCTTGCCCAGCGTGACGATTATGGGCATTTGCCTCCTTATGCTTCTGTATGCATAGTTAATAGGTAATCCTACTTCCAGCAGTGGACTGAGATAGGCTGATGATGAGTATCTGTCCTAAATACTTACATAGTACTATATAACAATCTTACTTTGTTTCTTACAAGGTCATTAACCTTTCCAGATGAGCCAGCTGCCAGTCCTAGGCTCAGAAGCGGCGCCCCTCCCCGCCCCCCTCTGCTATCAGCTGCTGTGCGCCCCCCCTCTGGCGCCTCTACCTGCGTGTGCGCCTTGTGAGATGCCCCCACCTCCATACGCTATGTACCCATTGCCGTTTGAGAGCTCGTACATCATTGATAGACAAGGTATAATCACGTTAACATCTCAGAACTTATATCCATATATATCTTATATTTGTCAGCCTCCATAGCCTGGTTGGCAGTGAGCCTGCCTACGAAACTGGAGGTTCCAGGAATCCCGGTGAGGGTATTATTTGTATATTTTATCACAAACATTTGTTCTTTAGTCAAGGCTGTCTATGTATTTATTTATCTATTATATAAATCGTCGCCTGGTACTCACATCACAAGCCTTAATTGAGCTTACGATGGGACTAGGTAGATTTGTGTAAGATGTCCCAAGATATTTATTTATTTATATCCGTGGTACAAGGATCATAATCGTTGGCATATATTTTGTGCTGATGTTCCTATTAGAAGCCCAGATTTCTGCAGTGAGCTTTTTCTTCTTCTGTGAAATGCACATATTATCATTTTGTTCCTTGGCAATCAAGCTACAAAATCTTGTGATATTTATAGTGATCTTTAATATTCCTGTTAATTCTTTTCCAGCAACTCCAGCGCTCTACGCCCCACCAACGCAGTACGCACTAGTACCGGCTCCCTACTCCGCCTGCTGTGAGCCCTCTTGCTGCGCCCCTCTGGACAAGCAGCCCCGCGTCCCCCCACCCCCTCTTCACCCCGCGTACATCTACTGAGCTGTTCGAGGAATTTGTGATTTAGGGGGTTTTGGCTAGATGCTGCTGTAAGTCTATATTTATTAGGGCAGATGTCACATACTAAAATTGTATTTCACGCAGGTTACTCACGTTTATAAAGTCGAAAAATGCTCGACATATTTCGCTCCGTATATGAGGAGCTTTTATAAGAGCCAATCACCATGACCATGGCTGCGCAAAGAAGACTGTGGACCACAGCCCTACTAAATTGAGAACTCGGCGCGAATTCCCCGACATTTTTCGACTTGTAACCCGCGTGGAATATAATTTTAGTATGAATGAGTGTCACAAGAGTTTTGTGCAGATGTCACATTGATGCAAATCCGCATTCACCGATGGCGTCTGAATGGGACAGCGTTATGCATGTAAATAGCCCTGTCCCGTTTACATTGTTGCCATATAACGAAAGCGACAGTGTGAGGTCTGCCTAAAAGATCACAAACATGAAAGAGACGAACCTTTTGAGAACATTTCTACACTACTTCTATTTTGCTTCTTAACATTTATTTGTGATGTGTTTCAAATATTTTACCTGGAATTGTTAGGTGTTGAATAAAATAAATAATCTGACAACACAGAATAATTCAAGAATTCAGGTATTACTAAAATCTTAATACATAAAAAACGTAAAAGCCTTAGTTAATAATACAGGAAGGAACAAAGAGAGAATTTTTTCAACAAATTGATAGCCTCACATTTTAAAGACACACTATCTATACGTGTTTTGTGGTGCAAAGAAGAAAACAATATGTATGAGATAATTTGCAATTCTGATATAAAACAAATATTATAAAAAGATTCACAAAAAATGATTCCATTGTTATCAATATTTAGCAGCATCTAGGGTTTCTTACACATTGCAAATACCCCTCTCAAGAGCTAATTATTTTGAGATTTGCCCACCGGACTAAAATTCTTCATTTTTTATTTATGTAGGACCGTTCCTTTACTCAAGTCTTCCAATCACCAAGCTCAAGACAACAGTCTTATTAAGCTGAATTGCTCGTTTCCTTTCCTTTTACTTTATGTGAAATGGGTTGAAATTGTCAATGGACAATGAAAAGTTTGGAACTAACGTGATGCTAGTGTTCAATTAGACTTTTGTCTAATGGGGTGTGTTGTTTTTGACGATTTTGTATTAGGGCATCTATCTCTTACATTGGTAACGATGTAGTTAGCTTCAGTTAGTTGTAAGAGTGAACTGGTTTCACGCGCTATCATTATTATACGTCTATAGATGCGTCAAATCGTATGCTTTGTTTAAAATAGGGAAAATTTTAGTGATAATCGAAGTAACACCAAATTTTTGTAAAACCACAATTAAGATCAAGTACAATAATAATACCCAAACCAAACCTAAATATAACCCAAACATCATCATAAATTATCTCAAAGTGAGTCTTGAAATTATGTCAAACTTTTTTTTATATCAAAAGCATTACGATAACCCCGTAAGGCTCAATGTACTTCAACGAGATTTAAACCTTTCACCATGAATTCAATAAAATTGCATTTCCTTTGTTTGATTGATTTTACAAATAAACGAAATTCAGTTCTATTCTTTACAAAGCAAGGTTTAAAATATGATTTAAAGTAAACTATGGCGAGCCTTACGAGAATGATTTATCTTTAGCATTATAAGTCGTTATTTCACTTCTGCCTTCTTCTTGGTGTTGTGGCTTACATGTTGCAGATGAGCATATATTTTGTTCGCAATGGGATACAATTGATTTATAAACAAAAAATAGTTTACAAAACACTTTATTGCTTATGAAGTGGTTTGAAACATCTATAGAAATATGTATTTGTAAGTGTAAAAATGTGCATGGTAAGCACAACGAATTAAAGCACAAAGATAAGTTGCTAGTATAGAAGACATTACCTCTGAAAGACAGATTTGTTACGGCTTGTTATCCTTTAAAAGGAGTTTTGTTTACCCTAGTGTAAGATTGTTTTCGGATTCCCATACCCTAGAACAGAGAGAAATATTTTTTAAATATTTAGTTTTTAATGTTACTGTTGAAACAAGTCTGGGGTCCAAAATGTGATAAAGGACTATTGGTTTCAGATCACCAATCATAACAATTAACTTGAATTTATAAACAGACACATCGATCACACGTAATTGGTGGTGTAAAGTCAATAATCTTTCACCCAATTTATTGTGTTGGAAAATTTTAGGCATATTATTGATAATCCTGCAATAACTAATGATAATGTTATAGGCGAAATGATCGCTACACATTTTGATAAAAACAAATTGATAATAACATAGAAAAGAGGCAATGTAGAGATTGAAGGTACTAAGAATTTGTAGCATGGTGATGCTTGCAAATGCTTACATCAGCGTGTAGAATTGTATCATCATGTTATAGATTCTACAGTACATTTTTTATTGTTAAGTTTAAACCTTTTAAAAGACAATCAATAAAGCATGAAGAATGTGATAATGGGATCTTTGTAGCCATAGTAAAGTTGTGCTTCTTTTAGATTTATAGAATATCCAATTTACTAAATTCTATAATTTATTTGTTGCGAGGATCATAGGACCAAGTATCCGAAGTATTTCATGTTGCTTTTGAATGGAAATAATAAAAGTCTATACGTAATGTTGTATGTGAATGTTAATCATTTGGATGTTGTATTTTCTCACTATTTAACAGCTGACTGTCATTTGGCATACTTGGTAAACTATAAAAAACGAGCTAAAACATTTACTACAAATTTGTTAAATAAAGAAAAATAAAGCAACACAAATAAAAATAATGACAAGGCAGGTTAATAGTGTTATTAGGAGCACGTAAAAACTAGAAATTTACTAAGTCCTTTATTGTCACCATTGTATGTCAAATGACCAGCCTTAGTGTTAAGGCTTTATCTCAATTACTATATTATGATACCTCGACATCATATACGACTAGTGTAACCTAAAATGCTGTCAATTTATCATCTTTTTACGAACTATTACTGTTAGCTATAAGTTTAGAATAATCGCAAAGCTTCACTGCTCAAGACGTACTTTTTACTCGCTTGTGAATTATGTTCCTTTTTTAATTTATCATGTCTCCCGTTAATTGTATCGTTACCATGTGTCAAAAACAAATTCAAACGATTTGGTTTTTGTTCATCTTTGAATTGTTTTTTGGCACGGTGATGATCATTTTCAGTCGTTTACTTAAGTACAAGTATTTTTAAATCTATCATAGTTTAAATATCTATATCACTATCAATGCTTGTACCAACGTTACGTGGCCTAGTGTCTTTACTGCCTAACATATCGGAAATAAAATCAGTATGCTATAGTTATTTATTTTATATAACTTGTATATAATCTTTCGCTAGATTGTATAGGTGTGAAATTAAACGATGTAATTTAGACAATATTAATGTAATCGAATAGATTAATTAATTATAATACAGTGTATTCGGTATTTATGAGTGTAAGTCATGTCTTAAGTAAATCAGCTTCAAATGTTGTGATTTTGAGATCAAGATTCACTAACTTTTAACTAAATAGTTATAGTGATTTAGATGTCACATTGATTTTTATTCGATTTGTAGCGATATAATATGATATAGATTCCAATGTAGGTGTACTGACATGTGTGTAGCGTGCGATAGCTTGCCTCACGTAGCGCATGCTATCAATTCCTTCACGAACCATATTATATAAGCCTTCCGTCCTATGCTCTATTAGTTGAGTATTATTTACACAAAAAGCTATATATCTCTACGAATATGTTTATTTCTTAAAATATCTTTAAATATTATTTTTTGTTCTTCTTTCACCTAAAATAGTATTATTTTTTGCTGTCGTGCTATTCTTAAATATCTTAACAACGAAACCTTTGATATTACCTTTACTCCCATAAACTTCAATGACTACTTGTTCGAAATTATTAACTTCATTATTTATTAAAATATCTTCTGTAACTGAAGCGTATGATGTTTGGAAAGAGATAAATTTCAAACATTTGATGTTTTTTGTTACACTGACAACACTGATGCTCTCGACAATCCAGTCGGCAGTGATGCTGCGAAGCTAAAGGTCCCAGGATCGAATTCCACTAAGGGCGTTATATCATACTCTAAGTTTTTTTTTATTCAGAATAGGTAGACGTTTGACCAGGTGATGCAGTCTACGTAGAGCACGCTTACCTTTGAGATACCTATTTACTTTTTCGTTAAAGGTATTCAGATTTACATGTGGAAACATAGATTGGGGCAAGGCATTCTCTTTTCTGCCACAATTTCACTCTTTTCGAACAGGATCTCATACATTTTGGTTTATTTGTAATATTTCCTTGGGCGAATCCGTCTTCACTTGTAGTTATTGTAATGTACAGGGACGATGACAATACAGTTGCGATTGGTGTGCTTGTGTTGTATCTCAGGATGAATGCATTTCACGTTTGTAAAGTTTTTCAAAGTTGCTGCAGTCTGACAGTGGGGTAAATCAAATACGTTTCGATTAATATTTTACGGCAGTTCATTTACGAAACTAAAATATATCAGAGAGAGAAGAGAATGTTTCAGATTTTTTATATTATATATAATCAACATGAATTGAAATTCAATGCGATTACCTGCCTAATATTTGTATTACCAAGATATTATTTTTACATTTTCCAACTGACATGCAAAACTCGCCAATAAAACTTATTACACCTTTAGGGACTTCGTATGTCAGTATTAAATCTGAATTCAAATACGCATATTGTTTCAAATAGGTAGGTATTGTGACTTAGTAAGTTTTTCTTGGCATGCGACAGTATATTAAATATCATTAATAATAATTAATCAGTAGCTAAATGATCACATAAACAACTGTTATCGATGTTTGATTTGATTTTGCCACTGACAGCTTTCTGTACTGCGTTTGCAAAGGTATGATGATTCGACAGATTTTTCCTTGACAGGTAATCTCCAGGTTTTTCCTCTGTGTTGTCGTGATATAGGTCCTTGATAATAGAATTATAATCTTCTAGCAATTATATTTGCTGATATAAGAATGAATGAGAACTGTGTATACCTAGTTTTGATTCACACATACATAGACTAAGAAGATATCATTCGTATAAGAAAAAAGTCCAAAAACAGGATTTTTTGTTGACGTGTTGTTTGCCAATTTTCGAGTTATATTTATTGTTTGATTTAAGTGAGATTATGATGTTAATATTGATTGAATAAATGCAAAATTTATATTCATGTAAAACTTATAAATATCGTTTACTTAGTCTTTGATAATTTCCACAATATCTTATTTTGTAGAAGGGCGTTTTCACAAACCGTTGTTGAAATCACCTTGTTTTAAAATTCGGACAAGTTTGGGCTTGTTCTACTCATGATCACGAGCTCTTTCGATTCTAATAGGAGAAAAAAAATGTCCTAAAATGTTTTT
This sequence comes from Thaumatotibia leucotreta, assembly GCA_025490895.1. Lineage (NCBI taxonomy): Eukaryota > Metazoa > Arthropoda > Insecta > Lepidoptera > Tortricidae > Thaumatotibia > Thaumatotibia leucotreta. The sequence continues at coordinate 79,389 of JALPQI010003298.1, forward strand.
TCCATTACGATACCGTTTTTTTCATAGATGTTCAAAAGCGGTAGCATAATGGAAGGAATGAAAACTGTATGAAAATTATGGGACATATTTTTTCTCATAACAAAATCGAATGAGCTCGTGATTCTGAGTCGAATAAGCCTAAACTTGACCAAATAAAATAACAAGGTAATTTCAACAACGGTTTGTGAAAACGCCCAGAAAATACCAGAAGTTCACGGGTGTAGGCCGGAGCTGGGCTAAAAGAAGAAAAACTGTATATTATACAGTTTTTATTTATTAAAATTTTACATCATGCCCTTTTAGCCCATATACCATAATAATATTATTATCGTAATAATATATGTACACGACCACCCTTTTGTACTATTTCCTTATTTTTTGTCAATGTGAAATATATAGTTGTCATATTCCAATTTCAACATTACGTTATCCTTTAACTTTTATTTTAGGATAGTAGGCAAAATATGTTCTCTCTTATTCATAAAGGTCTCCTACCTTGACAAGCCGCTATTGCTTGTCCATTTCGCTCTTACGGACACATTGTTAAGATCGAAACAATACTTAACTTATGCTAAGTTAGCAGATTTTCATGAATAAGGGGTGTACTTGGTATCCTGTCTGTTCCCAAAATAAAAGTATAATGTTATCAGACAATATTCACTATCGTGATCTCATTGTATCTCAAACACATTTTGGAAACCTTTACAAATTTATAGGCAACTACTCCGATATTTATTTCTGATACCTCTATGTAGATGTGCATAATTTACATGATGTTGCGTGTCTCAATCCATATTTTGGAAAAACGTCATTGAATTAAAAAATCTTAGGGTTTTTTTCAGTTTTGTTAAACTTACACATTATTTACTATTTATATTTGAAATCTGTTCAGAACTTTTACTTAGATTTCATTGTCTTCCACAATTCATTACTTAGGTTTTATAATGTTATAAAAGTTAAGTATATTGAATCGGCATTCTAATTGTTTTTTCCATTTTGCATTATACTATTTGATTTCGTATAAATTTATACCAATATTATTAACATCCAGTGTCGTAGAATTACATTTAAGTGTTCACTTTCAATATGAAAAATGTCAATGGTCAAGTATATTTTTGCAATAATCTGCAGCTTTACCGCATGCTACGAAATCCGCAAATTTCGGGGATTTTTCTGTCACTCTAACCACTCATTTGCTCTGGAATTTGGGTTGAGCTTTATTCCTGTGTAAAATGAGAATAATGGCTGGAAACCACAGTTACCAAAAGCAATTGTGGTTGACGCTTTCGTTGCAGTCATCGTCATCAGCCTATGGTAGTCCACTGCTGGACGTAGGCTTCTCCTATAACTATGCGTATAGATGCATTAGGAGGTAAATGCCCATAATCGCCACGCTGGGCAAGTGGATTGGCGATCGCAGTAATGTGTGCACTACTGGGTGTTACATTAGTCGTGATACAAATTGTGAAAAACTTGTTAAGATGGTCTTTCTGAACAAGGTTTCCTATGGGACCTATATGAAATCCGCGAAAAAAAATTACGGTTTTCATACAGATCGGTACAGAAGTGTTCATGATTTTCAGTCTCGTTTCATTATTATGTAAGCACATTTGTAAGAGATCAGTCTGAAAAAATGTATACATATTAATGAACTCGAACTGTACTAGTCTTAAAAAAATAAAGATTTTCATATGGGTCCCGAAGGAAACCTTGTTCAGAAAGGTTTTTCACAGTTTGTATCACGACTAATGTAACACCCAGTATTATGACGTTGCTGCCCATCATCAATATTTTGTCAAATAATTGTCAGTGACACTTCAATCCCTTAATCGACTCTTACGACACCCAAAGGAGGAGTTGGGGTTTTCGTTGCAGTGACTGAGACAAATCCCCAAAATTTACGAACTTCGGTGTTTGTGGTAACAGGTCTGAAGAACGATTAGAAAATTACACAAAATGGCCAACTGAATGAAATGAATTCCTTTTTAGTGTTGTTTTCTACATCCGGAGCACTAGATGCCCAAATTGTTGATGTCGACAAGTCTAGACAAATTATTGTTTGGGTCAAAATTCTTTTCGTTGGACAACAAGACATCTTGTTTCATACCACTCTGTCTCTCTTTTAGTTGCTATTTCGACTCATTATATTTAAAAAATCCAGTGCACTTGTCCAGTGCTCTTTCACGCTAGATTTTAATCCGTACATCAGAAGTTGAAAACAAAACATCGTCTCATACAAAAATCACTGCGTCACGTTTTTTAGGGACACAAAATAAGACAACGAAAAGAATTTTGACCCGTTTACATTATAGTTGTAATACTAGAGCAATACATAATTTAATTGTTGACTACTTTTAAGAACCATACGCTACAAGCTTCTCGCCAGTAATCATTTAGATAAACATACGAACAGGTATCTTATTCTTGTATCATTGTAGAATCTTTGAAGTTTTTTATTACAGTACGAGTGTTAGTACATGATTAGAAATGTTGAATTAATACTTAACTATTTAAGTCATTTTGTAAATTGTCTACAGTACCCGAAAAAGTTTGCACATCGGTCTTTAGAAAGAGACAACTAATATTGCATAAACGTCACGTAAGTTCGAGAGGGACAACGCTCTATGAAGCCGAGTCTCTTTCCAGTGAACGATGTGCAAACACTATAGACTGGTACTGTATCTACAAACTTTATAGGCCAGACAGAAACACTTTGAAAATAAATACGTTTGATGATGAATTATTGTATCGAACTTGATTCTTCAGTTAACGCGACTATCATTAAACCATATGGTCCAATTGGTTTTGGGGCGTTTTCAAAAACCGTTGTTGAAATCACCTTGTTATTTAATTTGGTCAAATTTAGGCTTATTCGACTCAGAATCACGAGCTCATTCGATTTTGTTAGGAGAAAAAATATGTCTCATAATTTTCATACAGTTTTCATTCCTTCCATTACGCTACACCCTTTGAACATCTATGAAAAAACGGTATCGTAATGGAAAAACATTTTGGGACATTTTTTTCTCTTATTAGAATAATTTTAGAAACGCAGAGCTCTTTTGGTATAATTGTATAACTTTTACTTTATTCCAAAATCTACTAATTTAAAAATTACATCTGATTACAGAAAAAAAAAAACAAAAAAATGTAATTATAGTCTAAATACAATTTAAATGTCATTAATATGTCTCGCTACGCACGTAAAGTTAATAAGACATTAGTATTAAACCACGTATAATAAAATTATATCTAAGAATCTGTAGACGGCAAGAAAGAAAAGTATTTTTGTCTTATATATGGACAGAACGTATTGGAATGTACTTGTATCATCGAAAGTTCTTGTTGATTGTTATATTATAATAATTATAATTATTGTCTAGTTATTAATGTATGTGATATTGTTATTGGAATAATAGATATTTTAAATGCTAATTATTATAACTATTATCCTTCTTGTTGACTTTTGTGTGTTATAGCATAAGTCTCTAAGTATGTAATGTAAGAAAACATAATTATGTGAATGGATATATGATAGTTATTTCAAAGTCTTCGCGCAGACGAAATCTATATTAAAGCTTAAGGTATTTTTATTCTCTTAAAATGTTTTTTTTGTTGTTTTCACGGCGCTAGAATATGCAAATAATTATTATTGTAAATTGCATTTTGCAAATTTTAAATTGTGATGTATTTTCGAATCAATTGTAATAGATTACTGCAAAACCTTCTTTTAAAAAGTAAAAACTGCCACTTCTTTTAGATATTTTATTAGATAATATAATATTTATATGCTAGGGTCATTTAAGCATATACCTGTCATGCCTTTAATATTCTCTCAATAGACAATACGCTGATATAGTATACAAAATATATTTATATTAGTTATTTATTCCTGTCAAATATCAGATATATGTAAGTACAAATAAATTAAATGTCTTCATCAGTATTTTGGTGTCATAAAATCAATATTAATCAGTAAATGTCACAACACACACACATGTCATAACCATGTCACTTATACACTTTTGGCATGTAAAACATTTCTTCCTATTAGTAAAAATTAGAAGCTATTACAAATCAAAATTGTTGTACAAATTATTTATTTGTTATTTGGAATCATTAGGTAAAAGTAAATTTTCATTCGATTGTTTAGATACTATTAAATATTAAATTTTGAAATAAATGTCTTAATTTGTACAAGTACTTACCAGTCGATTCATAAAGGTGCGGTTAAACTAAAAGAGCATTCGCTGTTCTAACCTCCCACTCTACGAAATTCGATCGGTACACAAAACGTGATTGGTTGATTTCTTAGAACGGGCGTTAGAACAGCGAATGATCTTTTGGTTTAAACGCACCTTAAGAGGTGGCACGAATCGAATGATTGAAACGTAATGATAATAATGACATTTATCATTCTGTGTATACGATTATATCATAATACCGTGTGTAAATCTAATACGGGCGTGAAATTAAACCATGCATGGGATTCAATAGTGTGATCATGGATTACGAGGTTTCTTTACACATAATTATGACCCCACAGATTTTTTAAAGTTTTTCGGTGCAGCAATGTAGGTACGGACGAATATTTGTGTACGGCAGTTATGTCATCTGATTTTGAAATTAGCTGTAAACGAGCTTTTAACTTGAATGTGTTGCTCTACATTGCGCGCTGAATTATTTCTTACTGATAATTTTGATGCTCTTATTTTAAGAAAAAAAAAATGATTACTTATTAAAATATTATACTATTAAGTCCATATTAGACTTACACTCTGTACACTACCGCTTATAATATATAAGTATTTAGGCAGTGTGAGTTGTCTTTGTAAAGCCGATTTTTAATTATTATGTAGCACTAACAGGATACTATCATCGTGGTCTCATAATCTTAACTGAGATTATTGTAGTGAACAATGTCTGAAACTGAACTCTCTGTACTCGGAAATGTCCGAGAATTTTCATGGGAATTTAAGCGTAAGTTCTCTTTGAGAATATTTCCATGAGAACTTATAAATAGTGTTATGAAGAATACTGTATTTCACAATTGAGTAAACAAGGCGTAAAATATTATCTTCCCGTCAACCTTCAAGTCAAGGGTGAATAGGCACCTTCTGGGCAAACTCACTCCATCGTAGGCCACGTCTCTGCCCTTGGCTAGTCTATGGCCATGAGTAAGCCTATTTCAAATAAAAAATCTTAAAAGGCATGTATATACAACATGATTAGGTTGCTTGAAAATTTCGCAACTTATGAACCTTTTCCTCGGTACATTGCTAGAAATACTAAACTTGGTAAGTAGATACAAAATGCATACCCAAAATCAAACATTATTCAAGACGCATTCATCCTCATGATTTCAGCCATTTATCGCCCACTGCTGAGCATAAGCCTCTCTTCTAGTACGCCACTCATCTCGGTCCTGAGCCAGTCTAACCCAGAAGTGTCTCGCAATCTTACAAATGTCGTCGACCCAACGAGCCAACGGACGCCCAGGGGCTCTTTCATCCGAAATAGGCCACCAATCCGTGAGCACTTTAGTCCACCTGCCATCACTCTGCCTGGCAACATGTCCTGCCCAGTTCCATTTGAGTTTAGAAACGGTATCTCCTACGTTTCGTACCTTGGTGCGACTTCTGATTTCGACGTTTCTAATTAGGTCTTGTAGTTTAATACTGAGCATGGCTCGCTCCAAGACGCTTTGCTAAAGCCTAACCCCTTTATTTATAAACGTCTCTCAACTTAAAAAGCCGCTAAGTATTGTTTGTATTGTTTGTTTGTAACAATACTTAGGCTTGTTAAGTTAAATGTCGTTTATGAATAAGAGGGTAACGTTTTTCTCATCATACATTATCGCAAAGTCTGTGACTGACACCTGTATGCTTAGCACATGATTGGTATGTCAGTATATCGCCTCGAGATAGATTTTTCTTTTTTTACTAACTATATCAATAAAAGTGGGATGGTTAGGCTATCTCGCGGCGACATATTGTCGCACTACTCCTGTGCTAAGCCTACAGCAATGGCTGTGACGTTGATATTAAATTATCATTAGTTTAATAGCTCTGGTTTTCTGCCAGAAAAAAACATAACACATACAGATCTCAGTTGATTACGGACAACTCTATAAATAATTTTAGAGAGTTAACAATGAAATCGAATAGAAAACAATAGGGCCTTTATTATTATATCCATGAATGTTTTAGTATCTTTCACTACTAAATACATGTAAGCGGTTGTGTATTATTATAGACATTCTATCACTTATTCAAACCATTCATGCCGGGTCCTATGAATCGACTTGTATTTAAGACTGTTTTGATTTATTTATTGAAAGAGCTAATTTTGGAGTTAAATAGGTCTTATTTATTAAATTAGTTATTCAACATTATCGTTATATTTTAGCGAGTTTTATTCCGACTCGTCCATATCACTAAATGTGAAACAAACTTGCAAAGGTAGTAGTCTTAAGTACAATTACTACAATGAAGCAATAACGAATAATATTAGTCGTAAGTCACATATAATAATTAAACTTAATTAATGGGTAAAGTTGTTGTTATTTAATCCTTGCTATCCTACCCTCATCCTGTCCAAACATTTTTAACAAATATTAAGATTCTGCCCAATCTTTTCAATGAGGGTTTTTGATACTTTTTCTGCCACTGGGTGAATATCCGAGCGTTTCAACCGCCTTATTTTGGTGGCATAATTTTTGCCATAGTTTTTTTATTTTTTTATTTTATTGATTTGGGAAACAAACAATCATTCTTATAGTCTACAAAAGTATATTGACACATTAGCCAAAACAGTTTCTACTGAAAGTTAATACATTCAATTTGCTCTAAGAGACAAACATGCTATTAAATCAAAAATGTAAGTACATCAATTTAACAAAAGGATAAAGAAAAAAAAGTAAAGTATTAATGAAATACGATACAATTACAAACCAGTACCTATAGTTTGCGCGTTCTTAATGCTAATTCTCAAATGACTTACACTAGTTTAACAATAACTAACCGTCTTAATGTCTTAATACTTCGTCATTTGTATAAGGTACCGTGCCTCCTTCAAATGACAAAGTAGCACATTGTAACGAATAGAAACTTGGGCAAAAATGATGCCACCAAAATTAGGCGGTTGAAACGCTCAGATATTCACCCCACTATGGGATGGTGTCAAGGCAGCACTGTGGCGTCAGTTCCAAGGAAGTGAAAAAAAAAAACGCGAATTTTCTACATATTTTTTTGTTTATTTATAAAAGTTACCGTAGAAATATTGTTTTCTAAAATAAATAAAAAAATCTGTTCCAAGTCAATTCCCCTGAAATGAACAAAATTCTAGTAATTATCTTTAGTACTTACCAGTGAAAATTTACCAGACAAAAGGTGCTGAATTTAATCACTTAAATCTCACAAGCAGGGCGAGTTTTCAAACAGAAGGATAAACTATTTATTATTTAAATTATATAATTTAGATTGCGTTTTACTTCTCTTCTTGGAATCGTTTATTGTGAGTAAGTAAATGTGACTGCATGTGCAATTGTGCATGCACCCTTAAGTCTTTAATGTGTGCACAAAAAAATAAAATTTATTCTATCATCAAAACTCTTAATTCTTAACACAAAGTGTGACTATCCCAAGTTATTTGAATTTCCCGCTTTGAAGTTAAATTTCAGTGGGCACACTCTATTAAAAATACACGCTATAAACAGATACAAGAGAATTGCAAATACAGTGAAACCCCGTTAATACGGTTTTGTAGAGACCAGACAAAAAACGCGTCTTAAACGGGACAGCGTATCATACAGAAAGAATTTTTTTTTGTAAAAATTTAATTTTCCTTTGAAATGTTAGATTATGAGATGATTTCTTATACATATATATATGTATATACATAACTAATTCGGATGCACAGATAAAGAAAATAAATATGTGAAACAAATTGTACTAAGGTTGCACATGCAGGTGTATGCGATGGGATCATGAACTATACCGGTCGCTTCAAGTCGCTTGGTCAGTGCAACAAAGTTACCTACAAAGGAGGAGAGATTGGTAGAATTATTTTTTTCAGTCTAATATTCAATCGGTATGATACAATTATAAGTTAATAACCTTTCTGATTACTGCTATTAAGTAAATAATGACATACGTCAATGTAACTTGGGTTACAGATATCGTATTAAACGGGATGATGAATCGTATTAACCATTCAAAAATGTAGGAAATTATGACTAAGCTTGCAGGGACCGGCATAAAAATGGCGTATTATGCGGGAAATCGTATTAAGCGGGTTCTACTGTATTTAAATTTTATCTATATATTTATGTATATGTTCTGGTGGCTTATTATGGTCCCGTGTTTATCGTTTATCGTTATTGCCGTCACGTTCTGACAAGTACGCAAGCGAGTGATGCGTAGCACGATACGAGTAAATGGCAAATGCGGGACCATAATAAGCTTCAGGTTTCGGAACAGGTGCTTATTTCTACAATTAAGACTTAATACTATCAAAGTTAAGACATTTTAGGGTCATTTGCAGAAAAAGTGTACCTTTTAATGTCACAAAAATAAGTACCTATGTAAATTGAGATTTCTCAGTTTAGTTCCTCCCATACTATAGGTATGAAAAATTCTGTAACAAATTTGAGATTTTTTTATCAGTTTTGTTACATTTCGTTTCATACATTTAGTATGGGAGTAACTAAACTGAGTAATCTCAATTTACATACTTCTTTTCGTGACATTAGGGACTTTTTTTTTGTTTCATAACTGAAAAGTACGCACGATGCCGAGTAAAATGATGTATTACAGTCCATGACCGCAAAAGAAATTAAAAGGTACACTTTTTCTGTTGGGGAAGGCCTATGTTCAGGCCTGCTACCGCGAACACCGAAGTTCGCAAATTTCGGGGATTTTTCTCTGTCGATCTAATGAGTGTAAATAATAAATCTCCGAAATTTACGAATTTCGGCGTTCGTGGTAGCAGGCCAGCAATGGACGTCTTATGGCTCATATGATGATGATGATGATGAAATCCGGCTCATATGATGATGATATGAAGATAATCATTAACAGTCAAGTCAAGTCAAATGATTACCGATACGAATGGGAATAGCAACAAATTCTTTTGAATGGTCTAAGTTACACATAGAATTAAATCTACTTCCGGTTCTAACTCTACACTTCAGACCCAAGAAGAACCGGTAAGGAACTTGGCGGAATAATTCGTCTTACCCGGTTACAAAAACACTGTCTTAAACGCACACACTCAGCGCATACAAGATAATATAGTTAATTACATAATATATACAGGGTGCCCGCGAGGAAAGGGAAAAAATTCAACAGCGGATTTCTGACCAAATTTTGTAGTTAAAAATGTCATATGAAGTTTTCTGGATTCAGTCTATTTTAAGAGAAAATTTGATTTTTTCCTAAAACCGTTTTAGACCGTTACGCTATGATAAACGCATTTTAGGAAACGATTTTGTCACCATGTTGTCTTAGTCTTGTCACACTTCATTGACAAAAATCAAATGAACAAAAATATTTTTAATTACCTAGTAAATGTAAAAAAAAAACCTAAAAGTACATTTTTTGCGATAGTTTGATTAATTAAATCCTTTTTTGTATATTAGGGCATTCAAAACATAAAAAAAAACTAAAAACATTTTATTTCTATTTTGCAGATTTGACCAAAACTCATTTAACATTTTTTGCTTCTTTTAGTCTCAGGAATATGCCGTTAGTTTTTTTCCCTTTCCTCGTGGGCACCTTGTACATATAGCTGCAATACAGGGTGTAAATCTAATACGGGCTTAGCTCTTAATGGGGATTAGTTAAGGATATACTCGTTATAAGTACATTCAGATAACTTTTACTTAAAATTAGAGAGAAAGCGACAAAATTATTCGTACGAAATAATTCGAGGCGCAATGTTCAGCTACGCACAGACAGACGACAGATAATTTCAAAAGCAGATGACATAACTACCATATCAATATTAATTAATATTCGTACCTAGCTCGTGCCCCAGAAATTAAAAAAAAAATCTGTGATCATAATTTAAATCCATGATTACATTAATGAATCCCGTGCCTGGTTTAAATTATCGCCCGTATTAGATTTACACACGGTATAATGTGTAGATATATTCAAAGCTTCAATATTACTGATAAATAAAATATTTTAAAATAAAAATTAAACCGCCTTAAAAAATTCGCCTGATCTAAAAAGTAAAAAATAATTTTAGTTCCTACTTCTTAGGATTTCCTACCCAAACCTTTAAACATTTTACCCTATTCATTGAAATAAAATATTATGGCTAGGTACCCTACAGACTTCTTAGAAGTCGGTGCCAAGCCAAATAGGTACGTTCATAGTTATATATTAGATAGAGCTTTGTAACTTACTGCCTTTACTCCGATTATGCTTTTATCAACAGTATGATCTGCCTCAGTAATTTTGCTGAAAGCATAACAGGAGTGATAGTAAATTACAAAGCTCTATCAAATACTTATACTCGCGAAGTGAACATATTTGGCTTGGCACCGACTTCTAAGAAGTCTGTAGGGTACCTAGCCATAATATTTTATTTCAATGAATAGGGTAAAATGTTTAAAGGTTTGGGTAGGAAATCCTAAGAAGTAGGAACTAAAATTATTTTTTACTTTTTAGATCAGGCGAATTTTTGAAGGCGGTTTAATTTTTATTTTAAAATATTTTATTTTTTGCTTTTTAGTACCTTGTGTAATTTATATAAAATCATTATTTAGTATTCTCTAAATACTTATAATTAGAATGTATTGCACTGTAGTAGGTCAGAAAACCTGAACTGGCCAACTTATATGAATACTACAAACATTCCCATTCCATTCCCATTATCAAGGAGATATACATTGTATCATCAGCAGGGTATGAATAATTTCAAAGATTATAGGTAACAGGCTTTAGCATGCCTATATTATTTAAAGAATCACTAACCGCTTACCAACATGTCATAACTACTAAGCAAACACTTGAATAGATCTCGAAAATGTATGACAGTTGTTATATTATCCTCCAAACAAAGAATTATCCTCCAACTCCTAATCGTTAAGGAGTTATACCTTTCATCATCAGCTCACCAACATGAGGCTATGACCAC